>JAUMHR010000295.1:2287100-2303418 GCA_032361145.1 Enteromius fasciolatus
TAAACCAAAATAGACAGGACTAAACCAAAGTACACAATGACACGGGGGAGACAAGACAGACGGGGCAGAATGTCACAGTCATTATATCATAATATTGCACTGAAGTCAGATGTTTCTTCTTTTGGGCCACTGTTCCCTCTTCGAAATGTCAAACCGTTCAGTTTCTTTTCCATCCAAATGTAGCCACATGACCTCTGCTCTTCCACTTCTTTACAAATCCCTAAAAAGCACCAAATATCTGATTTAGATGATAGAATTCACGACGTGACAGCTGCAGGTGGCAGATCCAGTAAAGCATGTTTGATTTAGATCAAATCACAAATTTCCACAAATTGTTAATTAATACATTAACTAACATACAGTAAATAACATGTAATTAAGGTAATTCATGTAAGTTGTGCTGTGGTTAATTCATATACTGTTTTTGTAAAGTGTTACCGATTTTTCAGGTTTCATATTTTTCACATGTTTTTTGACATGGTAAAAGGGGCATTTTTTATACTAACCTTGAGAAATGTTAAAACAAACTATATTACAGACTTTCCATTAACACCCTAAAGAATCATATCAGCTTGTGGAAAATTGGCTTTGTATGACCCCTTTAAGACCTGCCATCTACGTGATGCTTCAGTGATGACTTACGTAAATAACATAGTGCAGTGCTGACAGCATAGGCGGTCTTAGCGTAACTGCCTATTCACAAAATTACTTCTGCACATCAGTCACACCGCATGCTCTCACTCAGGTGCAGCGTTTATGTGCAAGAGAAAGTGCACCACAAATTTACTTCAATGTATATAATTGATTACTTAGACTATTACCATGTGCCACACCTTTGTCAACTTTGCCAGTGTTTGTGATATTATTGAAGTTTAGCGATCTTTGAGTGTAATTTAATCCCGTTTAACGAGCAACTTTATGTCATGTTTACAGCTTTATCATAACTAAGTGTCAGATTTCATAGTGATAATGCAGCAAAGCGATGATATCTCAGATTGTTATCTAGTCTTGTGTAAACTACAAAAAACCTGTATAAACCTGTAAATTCTGAACCTTGTTGCAAGTATGGTAGAACCATCATCTCTACCACAAAAGACTGCTTTGTAAGTAACCTTCTTGATTTATCTCAATTCCTTAGCACATCCAATAGTGTAGAAAAACTTGATGATGCAACAGAAACCATACGCTCTCTCTTTTCTAGCACTTTAGATACAGTTGCTCCTTTGCGCTTAAGAAAGATAAAAGAAAACCGTTTGACTCTGTGGTAGACGGAGCGCACTCGCAGTAAAGAGAGCAGCCCAGAAAATGGAGCGTAGCTGGAGGAAAACAAAGCTAGAAGTGTTTTGTTTAGCTTGGCGGGAAAATATGCTAACTTACAGAAAAGCATTACAAAGGGCTAGATATGATTTACGATCATATAAAATATTATCTTTCGTCTCTATTAGAAGAAAATTAACATAACCCTCTGTATCTATTCAATACAGTGACTAAATTAACCAAAAATAAAGCATCAACAGGTACTGACTTTCCACAAGATCACAGCAGTAATAACTTTATGCAATATTTTACTTCAAAGAATACTATTAGAGATAAAATAGAACAAATAGGTTACTTCCGTAACCCAGGTTCCCTGAGACACAGGAGTACTTTGTCTGCTAAGACGCTATGGGAAAAACTTCTTTTTCCTCCTAACTGAAGCCTTTTTCAATGTAAGCCATAAGGGTGGAGGGAAGCATCCCCTATCCAGCAGGTGTTGCAGAAAAGATAGTATAAAAGATACCTGACATGATGAGGAGTTTTCGTTGCGCTCTGCGCACCATCTCGAAAATACTGACCATTTCACAGCATAAGCATGTCTTGTAGACAGGGCTCTAGCATGAGAGATGGTATTTAGTACGCGGTCAGGGAGGCAAACAGGCTCCTGTTGAGCTGCCACACATGTAGGGCCCACAGGCTGGACTGTGGGTGAAGATTTAGCCCTCTGCCTGAGAGAAGAGGTTGTAAGGTTCCGCCTACTGGGCTCGGATGTCGCGTGTCTCGCTTCCCAGCTCTAAGAGAAAATACTTCTGGGTTACGCAGCCTGAGAAGCTGCTGAGGGTCCTCGCGGTTCCTAATCCACATGTTATGGGTCCCACTCCTGAGTCACGGTACGAGGAGCCGTGTCAAGTCCAGTCAGTCCTGGTTTCCCTATCAATCGAGCTATCTGAGGCCTGTGACTCTGACTCATGGTGGCCAGTTCCACCAGACCCAGTCTGTGATCCGGACCTATCATGGCCGGACCCGCCAGACCCGGTCTGTGATCCAGATCCTCAATTACTGAATTCACACGAGCTCCACGAAGATTGTGAGGCCCCATTTCCAGAACCTCCGGAACCTGTGTGTGGCCCGGAGACTCCATTGGGTCCTCCAGAGGCTGCACTACATCTGGAGTTGTCGGTTTCCAGCCGTAGAGTCCCCAGAGGTCCCACTGGTGGCTGCTCAACACAAGGAGGTCTCTGAATCATGGTTCGGTCAGTCATGGAGGGTGTATTTACTGTCTGCTCAGTGTCAGAGGGCGATGTCAGTGTCAGTATGGTCACAGAGGGCGCGTTCACTGGTTGGTCTAAGAGGGCGAAATCACTGACTGTTGGGTCTCAGAGGGCGCATTCTCAGTCTGGTTGGTCTAGTAGTGCAAAATCACTGACTGTGAGGGCCCCGGTGGGTATCTCCGCCATCTGCCCCGCCCTGGTGGGCATTTCAGCCTTCCCCTAAGTTTGGAGCGTCTGGAATTCGCTCCTTAAAGGGGGGGCTATGTGATGATCAGCTGGATGTGCCAGCGCAGCTTTGGATGGCACTCCCGCTTTCCAGGAATTGTGTGTATGTTTTGTGTCTGTTTTCATTCATGGACTCTTGTCACCGCCCATCTTATCTGATGTCACGGTTCCCCTTGTATGTTGCCATATCCACTCATGTCTAGTCTCCTCCCACCTAGTTCTACCGGTATAAAACCCAGATGTGTTTTTATGTCTTCACGGTCCATTTGCACTGTCGTCTTGCCACTCCGTGTTTCCTTTTGTGTTTTGATCTATTGTTTAGCGACCTAGCCTGTTGTTGACCACCGCCTTTCTTTTGCCTTTTTGATTGTGTTAACTGTGTACTGACCTACACCTGGACTTTGACCACAATCTGAATAGCAATCTTTTTGAAAGCCATTTTTCTAGCATCTGTAAAACTGTATTTTTCCATCTCAAGAACATACCTAAATTGCGACCTATGCTCTCAACCTCAAATGCAGAAATGTTAATTCTTGTGTTCATGCCCTCGAGGCTAGACCATTGTAATGCTTTATTGGGTTGTTCTGAATGCTTGATAAATAGACTACAGCTGGTTCAAAATGCAGTAGCAAGAGTCCTTACTAGAACCAGGAAGTATGAGCATATTAGCCCGGTTCTGTCAACACTGCACTGGCACTCTTTACTCTGGCTTACACATAACACACTGATACACATTTATTAATCAAATCCGTTAAAGGATTGTTAGGCTGCATTAATTAGATCAGCCGGAACTGGGAAGACTCCCCTTAACACACAATGTACTCGTTACATCGTAAAAAGAATGGCATCTATGCTAATATTAGTCTGTCTCTCTCTTATTCTTTTCCTTCCGTATCCAGATCAGACGGTGTACCAGCACAAAGAGATTATCTTAATCAGAGACCAAAACACAGAGATGAGCCCTGTGGACAGATCACCGGAACCAAGTGCGCGCACACACACACACACACACTATAAGACCTTTTCAAAATCTGACATGTGCTTAATATTGAACTGGAAATTAGGCGCTGGGCATTGGCCCCAACTAAGCCTGGTTTCTCCCAAGGTTTTTTTTCTCCATTCTCTCATGGATGGGGTTTTGGTTCCTTGCCACTGTTGCCTCTGACTTGCTTAGTTGGGGGCACCTAATTTCTAGTGATTATTTCATCATTATACATTACTATCACTCTATTCTCCTATTTGATAATGTTCAGTGCTTTTCTACAATCTGTATTGTTAAAAGCACTATATAAATAAAAGTGATTGATTGATTCCTAATACATTTCCATGAGTATTATTTCTGACGTCTGTATTAATGATAGCGCCACCTTTCTTATTTATCATTTATTTCATTGGTTTGTAATCTTCACTGCACAATGCAGATATTCTCAATATTAATGATATTGGTAATATATTTTTCGATCTATATTCCATATATCAGTGCACTTTACAAGTTGTTTATTATGAAGTCTCTGCTGAGTCATTGGATATATTAAATTATATTTATATTTGTTGTTTTATTTACAGTACAAGCCAAAAGTTTGGACATACCTTCTCATTCAATGTGTTTTCTTTATTTTCCTGAGCATTTACATTGGTAGATTCTCACTAAAGGCTTCAAAACTATGAATGAACACATGTGGAGTTATGTACAAAAAAGGTGAAATAACTGAAAACATCTTTTATAATCTAGTTTCTTCAAAATAGCCACCCTTTGCTCTGCCTACTGCTTTGCACAGTCTTGGCATTCTCTCGATGAGCTTCAAGAGGTAGTTACCTGAAATGGTTTTCACTTTACAGGTGTGCTATATCAGGGTTAATTAGTGGAATTTCTTGCTTTATCAATGGGGTTGGGACCATCAGTTGTGTTGTGCAGAAGTCAGGTTACTACACAGCTAGCATCCCTATTGGAAAACTGTTAAAATTCATATTATGGCAAGAACCAATCAGCTAACTAAATAAAAACGAGTGGCCATCATTACTTTAAGAAATGAAGGTCAGTCAGTCCGAAAAATTGCTAAAACTTTAACCCCAAGTGGAGTCGCAAAAACCATCAAGCGCTACAACGAAACTGGCACACATGAGGACCAACCCAGGAAAGGAAGACCAAGAATAACCTCTGCTTCTGAAGACAAGTTAATCCGAGTCACCAGCCTCAGAAATTTGCAAATTAACAGCAGCTCAGATCAGAGACCAGATAAATACCACTCAGAGTTCTAGCAGCAGACCCATCTCTAGAACAACTGTTAAGAGGAGACTGCACGAATCAGACCTTCATGATCAAATAGCTGCCAAGAAACCACTGCTAAGGAAAGGCAACAAGCAGAGGAGATTTCTTTGGGCCAAGAAACACAAGGAATGAACATTAGACCAGTGGAAATCTGTGCTTTGGTCTGATGAGTCCAAATTTGAGATCTTTGGTTCCAATCGCTGTGTCTTTGTGAGACGCAGAAAAGGTGAACGGATGGATTTCACATACCTGGTTCCCACAGTGAAGCATGGAGGAGGAGGTGTGTTGATGTGGGGGTGTTTTGCTGGTGACCCTGTTGGGGATTTATTCAAAATTGAATGCACACTGAACCAGCATGACTACCATAGCATCCTGCAGGGACATGCCATCCCATCTGGTTTGCGTTTAGTTGGACGATCATTTATTTTTCAACAGGACAATGACCCCAAACACAACTCCAGGCTGTGTAAGGGCTATTTAAACAAGAAGGAGAGTGATGGAGTGCTGCAGCAGATGACCTGGCCTCCACAGTCACCGGACCTGAACCCAATTGAGATAGTTTGGGGTGAGCTGGACCGCAGGAGTGAAGGCAAAGGGTTCAACAAGTGCCAAACACCTCTGGGAACTCCTTCAAGACTGTACCGTCTCAAAAACCATTTCAGGTGACTACCTCTTGAAGCTCATCAAGAGAATGCCAAGAGTGTGTAAAGCAGTAATCAGAGCAAAGGGTGGCTATTTTGAAGAAACTAAAATATAAAAAATGTTTTCCGTTATTTAAACTTTTTGTGTTAAATGCATAACTCCACATGCGTTCATTCATAGTTTTGATGCCTTCAGTGAGAATCTACCGATGTAAATGGTCATGCAAATAAAGAAAACACATTGAATGAGAAGGTGTGTCCAAACTTTTGGCCTGTACTGTATTTCAGGAACTACCTCAGATACACTAACATGTGCGTATGGTCAAATCTTGCAAAATAAACGGTCAAACTCAAAAGATGACTCTGACTCTCTTACAAGTACTGTACTGCAGCAGTCAGTAACTATAAATCAGTATTCAGTGGGGCAATCCCCAATAAGTATATTATCAGTTGCATATTTATTTTTGGGTAGCATTTTTGATATTGCACCAACAATTGCAGTTATCCATAAGAGCAATATTCCTTGTGCAGCTAGTTTTAAAGTGCTGTTACTACTTGTGGTTTCATATTGAGAAGAGAAAAAACAAAGTATATATATATATATATATATATTTATTTATTTTTATTTTTTTTTTTTTTAAATGAGACCACACATAAGCTAGCTACTTCATATCTAAAGTACAGTCATATTTTCACAGTAGCCATTCACTACTTTCTGAGCTACAGGAATGCTTCAAAAATAAGTCACAACAGGAAAATTATAAATGTGGAGGCACAACACACACACACCCACACCCAACTAACTATGTACATATCATACACAAACAATATGTGCTAATAGACACAATACAAACAGCCGTGTAATGTCACCAGACAAAATAGGAAGAGTGAATCATGAATACACTTTTAATCAGTTCAAAGCTGCAGCTGTGTGGGTGGGTACATGGAAACACAGATTATGGCATACAGCTCCAAATTTCCCACATAATGATGGATAATGCCTTGTCCTCAGATATTTTTAGAAGGAATGTCATACTGTAGCTGCTGTTAAAAAAGTTTAAAACAGATTTTGTCTACAGTAAAATATAAATATAAATTCATGGCAATCACTGGAACTAGAATCATTGTTTTTAAAGAGAAAAAAGTGATCTTGAGATTTTCATTAAAATAGCATTTCTGTGTTTTGGACTTTCTTAAAAGCAATTTCAAACTGTTCCTCTTCTCTGTACATGAAACTATGTGAATTTCCTGTTGATGTTTCACTGATGTAGACACTTTTCCTTAAGAGGCTTTTTTTTATTATGTCTTTGTCTACTCTTCTTTCAAGGTCATTTCCAACCTGGAATCTATAAACCTCTGAATGGGCAAAGTTATATGAATTCTTACTTTTTAATGAGCAAGTTAAAATATTTCCATCTCAGACCCACCGATTTAAAACGATCCCACAATCTACTCAGAGGAGAGGGTGAAATTACTGTGCAATTACTGCTGTCTGTGTCTGTCTTTGTCACATTCAATCTCGCCCTTGGATGTGACATGCCGTTCTGTCGTCTTGCTCTTTGAAATTCAGAATAATTCCGACTGCTTGATATTGTTGGGGCCTGTCATTGCTAAGCTTTCAGATGATGCAATTGTGAAGGCATCAGTTGTTAGAAGTGATCCAAGAGCTGAAGATCCAGCAGTCTCTTTTCTATTATCAATAAAAAGCTCTTATTCGCTGTCACTGGATATTTCTTTATAAAGCCCAAGGCTCAGTAGGCTCAGTAAACAAATGCAATGTTTGGGAGTGTGACAGTGATGGTAATATGTGGCTAGGTGAGCTGCCTCCTGGAGTTGGTCACCTTTCACCACCTGTCAATTGCCCCTCATATCAAATACACACAAGCACTCGTGTATGTTTTAACTGCTGAAGCATCTCAGAGGTGCTAACATGCCCTAACCCTGCTAACTTCTCAAGAAGATGCATCTGACGCTTTTTAGATTCCCCCTCCAGACGCATTTCACTCTCTGGGTCATTGATATAAATAAGATAGGACTGCATGCTGTTTGTCCGATCCTCTATTCTACCTGTTTGGGATCTATAATCAGCGTTCATGACACCTGCTGTCAACAAGTAAACACGCAAAGCAAAGTTTAAAAGTGTACAGAGCATTAAATGACCTCCAGTCAAACCTCATGTATCAAAAAGACCACCCTAAGCGCCTTTACAAATATTTGTGTCCTTAACTACAGAGTCTTGCTTCTGAAGAGTTTGGTTGTGTTACATAAAACAAACAGTATAATGATAATGTGCCGTATTCGCTTGCATTTAACCGCGCGGCGGAGAGGCCATAGATTATGCTCTCTCGGCTCCTTCTTGAGAAAGTGCATATGTAGGCATCATACAAATTAGAATTCATTTGATGACTTATGGATTTAAATTTGCAACAAATTTGATTGAGGATGATTCACCGGCTTGGAACCGGATCCATCCAGCCTTCTGCCCATTGTGTCCCTTGATTGATTTTTAAGTTAGCGGGAAGCAATCGGTAAGCACCACCCAATCAAGGCCTACGAACATAGCGCAGATTAGACAATTTGTGGTAATCAATGAAAATATTCCATGATTTGCTAGCACTCAATCGGCACAGTAAATCAAGACCGTAATGCCTGGGTTAGTTAGCGATAAAACAAGAGCCCCTGACAGGACAAACTATAATGGATGAATTAGAAGGGCAGGTCAGGAAGTGGGGGGTGTAATAAGGCTGATATACAGGCTCCATACACACAAGAACCCTGCGCCCGCACCAGAGCTGTCAACTGCTAATGGGTTAGCAAAAGTACCGGTGTTTATCTTCTGCCTTCCGTCCACATATTTATTCATTTATTTAGTACTCTGATGCAGAATCATCATTTTCAATGTTTAACATCCTGCCATCACACACACACACACACAGTTCTCCTTAGATCCTGCTAAGCTCTGTAGGAAAATTACAGTCATAAGTAAGACAATTATTTATGTTGTTGAGATTGTTGTTTGCATTATTTATACATGTTACTGTAAGTGCCGTGTGCATAACTTTGTAAGCGTATTCAAGAACACAGCTCTGATACAACAATCTATTGAGAGAAATGGAGCTCTTCTCTCACATTGTGAAAATCCAAGTATCTATCAGCATTTGCTTACCTTTATATTTCTTTCCTTCTTAATTTCATGCCAGAACACAAAATGAGATGTTGTCAAAGAATTATCAGAAAATAAGTACAATGCACAGTTCTCATTGTGTTCATATTGTATTGCATCTGCTGAGATAGGATACAGGTAAGAGAGGTTTGCTGGTATGGGTGGTTTAACGGTGGTTTAAGGTGTAAGGGATGGGTAAACATTGTAATTATAAATGTAATAGAGTACTTTAAGTACAATGTAAAAAAAAAAAAAAAATTCTGTAAAATTTTACGTAAAAAAAAAATGCAGCTGTGGTTGCTGGAATTCAACCGTAAAAGAATATGGTAACAACATTTTAGGTTTTAAGGTTTTAAGTTAAATTTACAGTTAAATACCGTAAGTTTGTTAACTGATAATGTTAATATACCAACGTAAAGTACTGATATCTGTTTTGTACCTTTGAAATACACTGATAACCACCAAATGGAGGTAGCATGAGAAAGTCACATGAAGAACCAAGCCTAGCAGCTTTTAAATATGTACATATATGCAAGTTTCTACAAGGCAATGGCTCAGCACATATGCATTGCCATAGAAATTTGTTTTAATGTAATGAGAATTGTACTCTACACTGAGCCCCTCAACCCTGCCCTGACTCTTTGCAAAGGTAAAATGAATCTCATTTGGTTTGGAAAAGAGATACCTTAGACTCTTTCTCTCTTGCCCACCTGGCTTGTTCTCTTGACAGGTGCTGGGTCTTTGTATTCTGTTGTAATGGCTTGACTAGACTGATGCTCCAACGGCTGACCTCTACCAGAACATTTGATTCTATCATCCTCCGCCCCGCTCGGGGGTCACACTGCTTTATCAGAGGAATTACCTAAAGTGCCTGTTATTTCATCATCCTGCCCGCCAATACAGGCTATTCCTTTAATTTATACACCCCCAAAACAACTGCAGTCTCCATATATCACCCTCTTCCTGCAAGAGGTAAAATATCACTCGCTCATCCGAGGCCAGGTGTAGAATCATTAACCTCTGTCGTAGCGAGAGCAAGGGGCTATTATAGGATAGAGGCGATGCCCATACAGGGAAAGAGACAGAGAGAGAGGCTTTTGTGACTTGAGCTGTCCTTTAATACACATTTCTTAGACACCGGCATGCATCAATACACTGACTTCCTGCTCTCGTAGGCACCTGCTGAACTCAGGAATGTGAGCTGTTGTGTAGGACTTGTGTTAGGTGCAATTCTATCCTCTAATGTAAGGAAATCTCAGAATGAATGACTTTAAAGGAATATTCTGGGTATTCTGTGTGTAAATATCAACTGACAATGTGGATTATTGCAAAGAACAATTTTGACTCATAGCTCATTTTCTTAAAAGTAAAAAAGACAAACAGTTAGGTTACAGAGAAGCACTTACAGTGGAAGTAAATGTTTTCCGTTGTTTTAAAAGTTTGGGGACCAAATTGATCAAAAGTGACATTATACACATAGTAAGGTTACAAAACATTAGTTTCAAATAAATGCTGTTTTCAAACATAATAGAATGATTTGTGAAGGATCATGTGACACTAAAGACTGGAGTAATGACTGCTGAAAATTCAGCTGTGCCATCATGGGGGAAAAAATACATTCTATATAATAGCATTATTTCCCAATATTACTGTTTTTTACAGTCCAAAATATAGTATTTTTACAGTTAAAAAAACATATTAACTTGAAGCTTATAATTTTATAGAAACACTGCTGTTTAACTTGTGTATAATATTAATGGTAAATCATTTACTTATGACACAAAATGATTTGCATACTGAATAAAACTCAGAAGTTATTATTTTCACAGTTAACTTTCATTGTTTACATCTTGCAGTTATATTGAACAGTGGATTGGCCCTATGTACAGTAAGTGCCATTCTGTCACTGTGATATTTGCTTTTTATAAAGCAAAGGAGGGGCAGGCTGATATCATTATTTTGTGGTCAGTGCTGGCAGTTGACCTCATTGGTTGCTGTAGTCTGTGGGAAGTTTAGCAAAGAACACTAGAACTATGAGAATCGGTCTCCTGAAAACCTGGTCTCTTTCAATGTGTTGTGGTACCATTCTACTTTAACAAGACCCTAGTGAGAATGTGCTTCAGCAATCTGTCTGTAGCTGTAGTATGTTGATGTTACTGTAAGGGCTTGCCTGACTTTGCTTACCCTTGGAAAGCTTCTCTCTCCCTATGATCCAACATCTGAAGAGATGATAAAAACCCCCTGGTAGCCTCAGAGCAGCTGCCTGGCTTAACATTGTCAAAAAGCTTTTTTTACTCCCCCCATCGTTTCAACCTCTGGTGTGTATTTTATTGAGCCGTTCTCATCCCTCCCAACTGCATAAGCTGTGTTCAAAATGTATTTCCCTGCTCATTAAAATGGACAGACATGCACACTACATACAGACTCTCTTGTTCTGAGAATGGATCAGGCTATGAATGTTCTCTGAACTTACTTTTAAGTTTTCACACAATGAACCTCATTGATATTCTATAACTTTGATAAGTAAAAGTTAAAAAGTGCATTCCATCTACACTATTTTTAACTGTTACGCAGGTGTACGCAGGTGTATCACACAGATTCAAATGCAGACAATTCATTTTAAGATCTTTAAGTTGTGTTGCACTCCATCCAGTTGTTTCGAGTAAAAGAACACTTCCCTCATGAGCAAATTAAAGTGTTTAACTGAGGGCCCTATTCATAATATACTGTAAACATATATACGAGAGAACAACTATGAAAATCACAGTGTAGAAGCGTATATGTAAACTAAAGGCTTCAGATCTAAATATACATAATTTGTTAACTAATTGGAGAAAATGAGTCATATGTGTCTTACGAACATATGTACATATTAATTTTGGCAATAGTAGTATTACGTACATCTTAAGTAGTAAAATGTCAACTAACAGTGAATTAAACTGCATCATCATATTTTAAAATATATATTCAAATCTTTTCACGTTCTAAAACACTTAGTCGCTAATTTGTCTTAAGCATGCACAATTACATTGGTGGCTGAAAGAAAGACCCTCGAGGCAGCATTTAAAGCATTCGAATTCTTGAGTCCCATATGCTGCACACCTTATATGTCTCCAGTGATGACGACTCGCTAAACGCCTTTACGTGTAAAAATGCACCAGCACAAATCTTTCTAACACCAGACAGACCTTTCTTTCAACGCATCAAGACCAAACTCCCCAAGCGCCCTCACAAGGGTACAGACAGCTCCCAGTACACTTCACAGGCTGTTTTCATCTTATCTTCCATCATACAGAGCAAATATCAAAAATGTGATTTGAATGTCAGGGAAAATTATCGCTGAAGGACAAAGGGAAAAGGTACAAAATGACAAACTCGTTCAACAGCACATTCAGTTTTCTTTTATTGGAATCAAACGAGCCGTCACCCTCTCTCTTTCCAGTATTCCCTTATGTAAAGACCTCATGTCTAAGAGAGGACGAGAGATGAAGAGAAAGAACAAGGGAGGGAGAGAAAACCCTCGCTTCTCCAGACAGTAGGCTAACAGCCCAGAAGGTTAATTGAAGTCTGGGAGAGTGACTTTGGTGGCCTATCTTTAACAGGACGACCTATAAATGTTTAAATGTTTGATTTCTGCTTAGCTATAGAAAAATGGATCTTGTGATCTTTTTGTGAATGGCTAATGTCCTTGGACAAGGACTTTGGACAGGTTATTGAGTTAGTGCGCGAGATAAATCTGAACGCCGGTCTTACATTACTCAACTAATGAGCTAATGAAATTTGAAAAATCAGTGCACTTCCTTCAGGGGATTGGACAGGAACCGAGACATTAGCAGGTGGCATGAAGATTGTTTGGAACTTTGAAAAATGCCCTGACTCGTAGCGGAATCGTTCAGCAGCGTTTCATCCATCAGCGCGAACCTACAGATATTTCAAAGCAACGAAACTTCAGGCCTATCTGAGAATGAAATCTGCAGAGCATCCTAAATCTTTAAAAACTAATTTAGTTAATGACTTACCGCTGGCGATTAAAAGCTCTGCCTCCAGTTATACTGGCCTACTGATCAAAGTGTTTCATGATTTACTCTGCAGCATTTGTGTGTTTGAGTGTGCGCGGGCACGCACATAATCCTCCTTTTGCATCCTCGTCATTTGCGAGATAACCTTGTCATCGATCCGCAAAAAATGCCTGTAGATGAAACGTGCATTCTTGAGTTCTCTTAATCAAGAAGCTTATTGATTATATGACTAATGATGGGCCATTAAGATATGGCTGAAATGAATGGTCTGTCGTATCATACTGAGCTCTCAGCTAATAGGATGTTTCAATCAAGAGATGTTCATGATATCGCTTCTGTTACAACCGCTCTCTAATTTTATCTGTTCTTTAAGATAAGTTAATGTTCTTGTTATGTCTAGAATGCTATTGATTTGCCACTGCTTGGGTATTACAACACTATTTCATTTCTTTTCCTCTGCATATAAAAGTATGATACGCTCTGGAGGGGGGAGGAAGCAGTGGACAGGTGTGTTAAATGGCTGCCCATGCAAATCTTTCAGTTCCTGTGTCTTTCTTATAATTTACACTGGCTTTTCCATTTACTTTTTATTTACTTGGGTTGATAGGGAATCATTTCAGTGAGAAATGAAATTTAATTTAAATAAGCACAGCTTAGCAAAATACAAGTTATAGAGAATCAGGCAGTAAAATTAGAAAAGAAGATTAAGAAAAAGAAGGTATAGCAGGGTTCGGTCTCAGTTGCACTTTGTTTTTGTTCTTAAGGTGACTAGTTTTCTTTTGTAAGCATGACATCTGTAACTCAATAATGTGACTCAAAAGTTATATGAAGATGAAAAAAAATGGCATCACGTTTTCAATAGAAATATAAAGCAGCACAGGTGTTTTTAATACTTACTTTCTTGGAAAATATTAAAATCTAAAGAATCATGTCACACTAAAAAACATGGCTTCACCATCACATGATTAAATTAAAATGTAAATTATATTAAAATTGTTTATTGATCATTTCTTACAATATTACTATTTTAATGTGCTGCAGCCAAAAAAAATAAAAATCTTACATCATCAAACTGTTGGCAAGATTTTGCTGACATCTGCACTGGTGTGTTTGTGCAGATCGCTGGCCCTCCAGAATGGTGTTGGGTTTCACAACACACAAAGGCCGTAAGTGGTGTAAGTTTTGTTTAACGGAGAACATTCAATAGCTTGAGGACGGGGTTCAGCTACATCCCGGCCAGAAGGGAAGCCTGACAGACATCCCAGGGGTGTGTGTGGGGGTCTCTGACAGTTTCCACATGGTGTGAGTGGGTGTGCATGAAGCCGATGAATAAAGACCACTAAAAAAACATGATGCCAGACGCACTGCAGGCCAGGTGTCAAACAGCCAGTGCCCAGAACACACCACTGCATGTCATGGGACATCTACAGACTGGGAGGTGGCGTTCAGATGAGTGTAAATCCAACTCTGTGAGACTGATCTGAGTGATCCGACTGCTATGATGGAGGTTGAACATCTGAAGCATAGACTGAGATGTGTTGTACGCTTGATCTGGAACGAATAATGAAAGGAACGGAAAGATTAATGTTGAAAATGTCCACCCCGTGATCCCGAACAGCTCCTGACCCCCCCTGTGTGCTGGAGTGCATCACCTGTCTGGGCTTCGGCTCGGTTGTCTATTCCGTCTGCCACATCCTCGTCTTCCAAATCTCCCTCCCCAATCTCGGGCGCAGGCGGCTGTAATGGCAGGCGCATAAACAGAGTGCGCGGCTTGTCAGACCTAATGGTGCAATGTTAAAACATGAGGCCTCTAGGGGTCCATATAGCGTCGCACCTTCAGACCATCAAACCCCCTGCCCTCAGCCGGCATTATGATCAAAAGCTTCACCTTGCAGCCGAAGGTGGAGAGAGGCAGAGGAGGGATGAGGAAGAGTCCTCATTATGGTTCCGAGACATCCATTTGGGCATTTTTAATATGTGTATCCTATTAAGCTCTTTAAGTGCTTTTTGATAATTGTGCTTTGTACTTTTACAGCACTCCAGTCTATTCCCAGTTCAATTTCCTCTTTTATCGGACGTTTGAAATATTGATCTCTGACAGATAAAAGCAAACACTATAATCTTGCTCCTGAGAGAGAGAAAGCGAGAGAAGGAGAGAGCGAGGCGGCGCTGTAGGAATGCACTGGGGATGTCTCTTCCTTCCAAACCCTCTTTGTTTTATTGCATTTCTTTGTCAACAGAATTTGCTTACTGCTTACCGAGATGCTTATGTAAAGCACCTGCTCGCTGATGGCTCGTTGATATGACCGTCTCCCTCGGTCTCATTTACCTCTATCTGACTCTCTCTCTCCCTCTCTCCCTCATCTGCCCCCTCCCTCGTCCCCCATCAAATCCCACACTCCCCCCTCGACATTTTGCGGAGCAGAGCGGAGGGGCGGCAGAGGTGCTTTCGATGATTGCCACAGCTTAAACGGCTGTCAGGCCGGCCTGAATAAGCATGATTTATCCCCGTAGTGCTTTATGGAAGTTAGTGTTTTCTGTTAACCTGAGCTCTCAAATGCAGCTTGCTGCTGCCTGGCCGTCACATTAACCTGAATCAATCACGTCTTGATTTTTCCATAAAAGAAAAGCCAGCTGTAAATAACTGGGTGGACGCAGCGTGAGGATGAATGCGCGTTGCGGCCGGCTGCCATTCAGCGCTCCACCATGGGCTTATTACAGCGCTGCCGCCGCTGATGTTCCTCCACCAGCTAGGCTATATCTTACAGAAGATTATCCGAAAGAATTCCTACTGTATTTCCCAAAGCATCGTCTTAATGTTCGATCAGTATGTGAGCATCTCACAACCCTTCTGACGACTCACGGATCTCCGACTTTCGCAGTTCTGTCAGTTTTTTTATTAGGCAGACAGCAGAGAAAGCAAACCCTAAACCCCCTTTCCATTTTTCTGCTGCCGTTTTCAGCGTTTTTAGCTTTCACAGACACTATTTAAGATTTACTGCAAACATTTGAGCATCCAACCTACTGTATTGACTCCGTTTGACAAGCGTAATCCTTCTCCTCTTCCCCGTCGTTTCCATCCCAAGATCAATCACCTCATCAATGCTGCCTGACTGCTATGAAGTGCAGGCAGGAGGTTCGATTCCCGCTCAGCACCCTTACGGACTTGCTATAATATAGAAATTGATTCATCTTCAAAGTTTCCTTAAGTGCTCGCCCTGGTGTTGAAGGGTGTCACTGGTTTGGTGGAAACACAAGCTCTTTGTGGGACTTCTGAGAAAACAGCCCACACAAATGGATCGCAACAACAACTAACGAAAGCTTCCCTGCAGTTGTGTCTTTGTCTCAGTCTGAAATAGCAATTATTCATAATTTCACCAGCCATGATATTAACATGTGTAACAGTCAGCTACTGCAGTGTGGAGTAAATATTAAATACATATTTCACAATAAAAACTTGGAAGAGGATATAT
>JAUMHR010000295.1:2303518-2340340 GCA_032361145.1 Enteromius fasciolatus
AGATAGATAGATAGATAGATAGATAGATAGATAGATAGATAGATAGATAGATAGATAGATAGATAGATAGATCTATTTTGATCAAATAAATGCACCCTTATAGACCAGCAGTGTACATAATTTAAAAAGTAGCATTTAGCATATTTTGGCAGTGAAGATAAACTAACACTCGCACAACATTGACAACGCTAAATCCTTTTCCTCAGGGTTACATTACCATCATGGCAAAGTGTAAAGCCAGCAGTGGTGTAAAACTATCCTAATCTGGCAACACTAATGCAGTGAACCAACACTACAAAACTGGCAATCACAAAGTCTGGTTTGCCATTCACCTCGAGTGTGAGCAAAGCTAAAACTCCGGTTTTTGCCAGGGTTCCTAGCACCTGCAGAGCGGTGGAGTGTGTTGTAATTGCAGTTGTATAATGGCCTGTTTAACACTATGAATAGGAACAGCGCACCTGATGAAAACAATGAGCAAACCCAAGAGATTGAGTGTCTGCCAACACTAAACCCAACCATTCAGACTGCACACAGATAAAGTTACAGTTCACTCCTCTGGACTGCATTAAACTAATGGCGTTCATTGATATGGCTCAAAAAGGAGTTGTTTTTCAAAATATTCTTTAGAATAAAGAACGGCTTGAGTGCTTAACATATGGCTCAGCAGATTACTAATTGAATATTCCGTCTCTCATTTTGTGTATCACCTTTCGTCAAGGCAGCATACAACTGCGCACATATTGCATATGTTATTCCGTCCATAAATTACATGTAGCGTCACATGATATTATCAGTAGTAATCATGAATAGGGAGGCAGTTGGCCATTAGTGTGGGAGGACGAAGATGAGTAGATTAACTCATCACATATCACATTTTGCTAGAGAGCATGTGAAATCTATACAATACACACCATATTTAGATTGAAAATGATCTCTGTAATATATATGGAAATTTCGGTTAAAAAGTTCAAAGTGAGCATTTCTGATTGTATTAGACATTATAAACACTGTTCAAAGGTTTAGGCTCAGTAAGGTCTTTTTATTCATTTTAGTTTTTGTGCTGTCAAACAATTAATCGTATCCATAACAAAAAGATGTATTTACATAATATGTATATACTGTATAAATATATATATATATATATATATATATATATATTAACGAAACTTGTTTTGTTTATATATAACATAAAATATATATATATATGCATGTAAATATTTCCATATATATTTTAAAGTTTAAAGTAGATGATTGAAAATGTGTTTTTCTTCATAATAATGTAGCAAAAGCTGTGTAGTGATAAATGTTCGGATTGTTTTAAAGGCCAAGCAGAAGCTGAGAGATTTCCATTTGCACATCTTTTTAATAGATTCTGTTTGAATGGTTTGCTCAGATTAATATCTGTTAAAAGAGGAAGCAATACATTATTTTAGTTTGCTTTTAATGCAGGGAGTGTAGCCTTAACCATAACTCTGACACAAGCCCACTGTCTAGGGCTGTTTTATTATTACATCACAATGGTAAAGTTATGGTACAGCTGTATTGTTTTGGATCAGTGGTATATTGCTTTTGATATCTGTGCTCTTATAATACGTACAGGCTCCATTTGGGTCATTATGTTCTCTCTAATGCCTGATCCTTTTGTCAAAATGTTCTACAGTACATCTAGCGAGGCATGCTTTGTGTGAATAATTGAAGATTTCAGAATTTTAGAAGTTAATAAGATCAGCGCTCGGCCATGTTAAAGGCATACTTTGACAAATGCATTATATTTCTTCCTCCCTGATGCACTTACTATCTGTTACAGATAATATAAATATGCAAATCTGCCTGTTGAACTTTACTGGGGCTGCTGTGATTCGTCTCTTTAAGATGTTCATTTGCATGACTGAAGCACCCATGCATCATGCCAGTGTCATTCTGAAAGCAAATATTAATCAATTTTGCGTGATGTAACCCTTCCCCCAGCAATCCCTGTTTCTTTGTTTGACTGTAACGTTCACTTTTTTTTTTTTGCGTTTACTTGCTTTACAATTTAACAAAGGTCTTCGTGCGTGACCCAGCTATTGTTGTGTCTGGCCCTTGTACAATAGTGAACAGAAATGGTGACATGATGAAATTGATTCATCTGTGTGAATTACTTATAAATGTAATTAAATTGAGTTATGTCCAATACCATCACAAAGGCTCTCTTTGACCTTTTAACAAATATTCCAGGAGCTGGTAATGTTCTAGGACTCCGTTTCACAGTGGTGTGGTTTACATGCAGCATGGTGGCCAAAAAGGAGGACACTTCACAGCGAAGCCAGGATAAAAATGCTTTACTTTTACAAGGGCAGCTTTTCTAACCTTTTTAAATATGTTCTTCCCTGTATGTAAATGAATAAATCTATTCAATTAATGCAACTGCAATAGGAAGACATAATTATTATGTTGAATGTTCAGTGCTTTGTTACAATCTGTATTGTTAAAAGTGCTATATAAATAAAAGGGATTGACTGATCGATTACCAATATTTAGAACTATTACATTAAATCAGTTAAAACAATCTTTGCCCTGCAGAGGTGGCACAAAAGTTGCATTTGAAGTGGAATTTAGATCTATTTAAAGACAGTTTAATGCTGCTTAGAGATGCCATGAATGCATGTACACTGCAGCAGTTGCAATTACAGAAATAATGCGGTAAGATGATGCTTTAAATATAAATGTACTAAAAATAGAAATATGGATAAAAATTTTATTTATGCTTCATATATAAAACCTCCACCAGTAAGTAAGTTACTGTCTTAATGGTTCATTCGTTCATTCATTCTGGAACAAAGCAAGTGATCGTCTTTATGAATGGGTCATTGAATAACTGACTCACCTGATTCATTCAGAAATGAAACACCGCTGTGTTTGCAGAGATGCAAATGTTCTGCTGTGATTCTGCTTGGAACTGTTTTCACTGGTGGAATAAAGCAACAGTCAGTTTTTGAAAAACTGCGTCTAAGATTCTACTTGCTATTAACTTAAACAGCCTTTTAAAAAATAATTTCCTATTGGACAAAGTCCAAAAAAGTCATGATCTTAAAAGAAGGAAATAATATTTCCTCTCCGACCTAAAACTGGCCACCCTATAGTTTGGCATTATATAATGTGTGTGTGTTAGCGCATTTAAACCCTGAATCTACACATTTAATTCCTGTTTGATTGCAGACTTTGCTGACCTTTAAAGAAACAGAGAGACAAGTATGACTCATTCTCTGGATTAAGTTTCCATCATGATTCATTCATATCAGAATTGAGGGAATGGCAAAGAGCACAGTGTCAGTATGTTTCCTTTTTTTCTGCCTTTTTTTTCTGTTTACTTGCTGACTTGCTCATTCAATTTCTCACTCACGCTCTCCAGCAGGGTTAAGAGCATTGTACTGCACAGATTCATAACACATATGCTAGATGTTATATTCAGTTTGTTGCAAAGCCTAAAATATAGAAAGCTCAGAACAAAATACAAACCCATCCAGAGGGCCTGCTGTTTGTCTCTCTCTCTCTCTCTCTCTCTCTCTCTCATGCACACACACACACAGCCCCTGTGGGATCCCCAGTCAGACAAACAATGATAAAGTAGTGCTCTTATGTCTTTGACACTCTGAGGAGACGCAGACCTCAAAACACCTAACTAATAAACGCTGTCTGACAGCCACACGCCCCGAGTACACATATCAAATGTAATGTTAGCGATGCCACAGTGTGTTTCTCAAAGAATATTATTTATTAAGGTATCACACGTTTTCCATTGGAAAAGGTCAGCGTAAGGTGAAATCAACTAAATCGGGCCACTTTTTGTCACTGAGATAAAGTGTCCAGAATGCAGCCTAATACTCAAACGTGAACCGTTTTGACATTTGAGCCGGCCGCTAAAAAAGACAACACATGGTCCAGATGACCAGTCTTTCCTTTCTGGCCATAATAAAATGACTGGGTTTCATCTGGGTCAAGGCCTCCGAAGTAAAAGGGCACATGAGGAGAGCCAAAAGTTTGATTGCGAGAGAGACCCGCGAGTAAACCTAAGGGAGAACGGATGAGTGGATGGGTGGGGGTGCGGTTGCCGAAAGGTCAAGCATGTAATATAAGAGCAGGATCTTGGCCGTCTCCGACAATAGCCTCCCGCAGCAGACACTTCGCTGTTCTCTCTCTTCTCTTAATTACAGTCATATCACCCCTCCGCTGCCGCCTGTCCTTAACATATTCCTCTTTATTTGGAGTCCTTTTTTCTCAGCTAATGGAATGTCAGCTCTCTGCTATTCCCTCTCCTCATCTCACGCCGATCAAAGTGACCTCTGCCTCTCCGCCGGCGCACAAATCAATACGCGCACTGACAGAAAACCACACAACATATAATAAATGACAATCCGCGCAAGCACGCACGCGGGCCGTCCCGTGGCATATCTGACAAAAGCCTTTCATAGCAGTCATTCTGGCACGATGGCAGTGAGTTATGTTTAAGGGAGGATTGGCGGAGCACTCGGCTCTGCGCAGGTGTGGATATTACAGGGCAGGGTGGGTTTAAAGCATCTCTCCTCGTTGTGTGTGAGAACGCCCGTCCCGGCCCGGGGCTGACAGCACCAATGCCATTACAGTTGTAGCTGTTTATTGTGGTTGTCTTGCTGGGAGAGGTTCTATCCAAAGCAATTTTCCTCTTAAGGGGGCAAATTGCTGGCGGAAAATTGTATGTGCTGTCGCTCAGCCATGATTGGCAGGGAGGCCGAGTTTGGCAACGGCGAATAAAGGAGAATGAAAGGATTTCATACTCAGAGCCGAAAGCGAGTGAGCGAGGGAGGGACGGATGGAAGGAGGAATGAGAAAAAGCACAGTGCATATTAAAATGTGTTGTGAAAAACGAGTGTGAAATTTCACACAATTCTGAAAACGACTGCTGTTCTTCCAGGTGGAAAGAGAGAAGCCAGGTGTTTGTGAAGACCTCATAGAACTAGTAAATCTCTCTATCTTTTTCCGCTCTCTCTTTTTTTTTTCTTTTCTCTCCATCGGTGTGCGCAAGCTTTGTAAAGGATCAGGAGGATTTGTAACAGCTGGCATTCTTCCAGTCACTTGAAACAAAGAGTGAGTGAGAAAGAGAGAAAGGAAAATAGTGAATTGATGGAGAGAACGACAGACGCTTGCGTTCTGCAAACATTGATAGTAGTTATTAGCTACAGCCACTCTCAGAGAAATAAAGGGATGAAGTGCTGTTAACTTAACTAAACTCTTTAGTTTTTGTTTCTATTGAAGTTCTGTCTGGTTTGCTCATAGACAAATCTCAAACACTCTTTGTTTCTTCCTTCCTTGATTCCTTTTATTTCATCCCCACCCACTTTACATTCTATACCTTGTGCCTTTCTTCCTTATCCAACTTCCATCCTTCTCCTACCCATGCTTCTGTTACCTTTCCTTCCATCCTCACTGTCCATACTACTTCTCTCTCTCTTATTTCTCTCCTGCTCTATCTCTCCCTCCCTCTGCAGATGGCGTTTCAGCCTCATCCATTAACTGTTATTGTTTTTCCTGAACATGACATTGATTCAATTTAACACCAATCAATTTCAAACGCTTCTGACATTCAGATCTGACCTTAAGGCAAACGACTCATGAACTATGATCAGAATTAAACTTTTGCTAACGAGGTGATCTCTCAGCCTTGCCCAACAGCAACGTTCGCTAAAAATTAGATCAATTATCATAAGGCAAACAGACCCTAAGTTGATTACCCTGCCCTTGCTAATTTGTGTAATTAATAACCAGACCTGGACTAGAATAAGAAGTTTATTAATCCATATCTACAAGCCGGTAATGAAATTGCGTGGGCAGGTCATCCATTCAGATGGTAATGTCATAATCAATGCCGCTACACCATACATGTTAATGAGCATTGTTATGAATTGTTACAGTTAGAGGTGTGTGTGTGGCGATGTCGGCCTCTTTGTGTTCTTATGTATGGCAATCAGACGCGTGAAAATGGCAAATCTAATTAGGAATTCCGACTGGAGCGGCTGGGAACACTGAGAGCAGTAGACGGTATCGGAGCTGACAGCTGCCAGCCGGAACGCCGAGTGTCAGAACAAAACCAGCATTCTACACCACAACGGGAATGACAGGAAAAAAGGATGTATCACAAACGAATAATTGCACTCTGCATGGCCTCTTGCCATATAGCACAATAGAACTGCCAGCACAGGAAGAAGATGCTATTATGTGTGTACAAGAACTCTTTATGAGTTTTACCTCCGAGTCGAGGGGATAGACTCGTGTCATCTGCATGGCGATGAGGCTCCTGCTCTCGCATTCTGCCTTCCTCTGCAGGCCCTGTGCGGTCCTCCGCTTCTGCGTGCGAGATACTGCACTGCATTCATCGGCTAAATTAATACATGTAAATTCACACATTCAGAGGTCTCACACGTGTCGTAAGGCTCATATATTCACACTAATTTATAACATAAGGAGGAACGTGTTTCCATAAGTTATGAATTAGTCTGTGACAGGGGGCCTAGGAATTAGACCCCAAGACCTGACGCTTTACCATAAGAGACATCTAACACATTGGAGCCTTTGGGTATTTTTACAATTAAATGAAATGTAATTTAAGAAAAAGTCTTAAAATAAAGAGTCTGTTTATTGAAAAACATTTTAAGATGTCTTGTTCTTACTCAAGGTTGCATTGGTTCATTAGATTGTGAAATATTATTGCAATTTAAAATAAGATCTAAGATATAAGATATATAAGATACATATATATATATATATATATATATATATATCACACTTTAAGTATTTGGCGCCACAATCTATCTTAAAAAAAACACTCTATTATGCTAAATTGGTATTCAAAAATGATTTCTTATCAATGTTGAAAACATTTCTGAATCCTGCTCAATATATTTGTGGAAACAACAATACATTTTACATAGAATTTTACAAAAAACATAGAAATTGCTATTTTGTCAATTTAATGCATTCTTCCTGTAAAGGTATTGACTTAAACACATCTCTTTCATCTTTATTTGACCCTCTAACTCTAGTACTATCAATTCTAATTTTATTTTATCTATCTATTTTCATATCTACCTGTCCATCATTGTTCTTTTTATTTCAAACTAACACACTTGACCCTCTATCAATTGCATATTTATTCTTTAATAAATAAAGTTTTTTTAAACTTTTAAGTTTTTTTCTTTAAAAACTGGCACTAGGTTTCTTTTTCTATTCTATCTACTTGTTTCTTAAAAAAGGTTTCTATATTCTATCTGTTTTCTAAAAAAAAAAAAAAAAAATGTGTATTGCGTTAGGCTAATTGAAACTTAGTTTCAGCTAACTAACTAACTGTTACATAACAAACTGTTAGTTTTGATTGCTTCTATCTTCATTGTAAGCTGCTTTTCATCAGCTGCTTTTACAAATTTATATATATATATATTATATTAAAAAAATCACATAAGACTTCCTTGTGTCCTAGTAAGCACCTGTAAATAATGCAGTGTTAGAGACAGAAGAAAGGAGAGAAGAGAGAATGAAGGGTGTGCAGGTGTGCAGTCAGACACACCAGTCCTGCCACAAGTCGCACAACGATGCTAACAGCTTTTAGCACCTTACACATGCCACCGTGTGTGTATGCGTGTGTGCTGCCTGTTATGAGGTTAAATATTTTACACAAGCATGCTGCATATGTAGCTCTGCAACACCTGTTCTTCAGAGCCAACAGCAGCATCTGCTACACAGCTCATTAATGACTACACAGATACACCTCAAACTGTATTAAACCAAAAGCACACAATGTGTATTCTTCCTCCTATCTCTCACACCCTTCGGTGTTCGTCAGTCTTTACAAATTCCCTTTTGATTAGTGAAGACTGTGTTTTACAACTAAAATGACATACAGATAAAGTTTGATCTAAGTTTGATCACAGGCATCAAGATGATCATTAAGAGCTCAAGATGGAACTTAATCAAAGAGATCGTTTAAAGAAGAGGGTGAATAAGAAGAGGTAATACTATCATCAGTCATCATTCCTGCATTACCTGCTCCAGTTTTTGAGCTTTGAAGACGGCCAATAAAAGCTGCTGTTAGGAAGAAGTTAAAGCGATGCTCTGGGTTTATACTGGGTTAGTACTTATTGGCTTTAAATTGCTCTGTCTTGAGATTCCCTTTCATCTTTACCGCTGGAAATCACTGTTTTCCTGTTGTCTGAGTAGGTTTAAACATTTACTCTCTCTCATCATGGATGTTTTCCCTTGGGAACGTGAGAAGAAACAGCTCAAGGAGTGAATTTCAACTGACTAGCAGTATAGGTAAGAAATTAGACAGCGAGAATCAGTAAATAACTGCCAAATCACAGCCAGTGTTTGTTTATTTCCATTATGAGTGCATAGATTATGGACATGTGCACTCACTGTGGAAAATAATGCAATGAATTCATCAACCTGTGAGTTGACAGCCTCTTTTCACTCATTTTTCATTCATTTTTTTGTGTCAAGGACATTCCACAATTTTTGTGATTGGAATGGAATCAACTCACCTCAAATATTTTGTATCAGAAGCTGAATTGAACATGAAGAGTCAAAAAGTTGTTGTATCCATGTCATACTTCACCAAGGTCTACTGAATTACTGAAAAAATAAACACCTAAGTGAACTGAAGTGAACCATGATTAATTATTTTTAGATACGAAATTACAGAGGACATAAATTAATAATGGACTTAAGAATTTAAATTCTTGTTTTGTCCTGTTGTGAGACACTTACTGAAGATCTCATTTTGAGCTTACTTTAAAAGCTTAAACAATTTCCATACACTAAACTGCACCAAAAGAGGTGGGGGAAAGGTAGAAGCACTTATGTATAGAGTCCAGTTTCTCACTGAGCTAAGCAATGTACACCACAGTCACAATCCAGCATTCTCAACCCAAACACAAGTGCCACTTTTCAGCATTATGGTAACCACCAGAACTCAAGAGTTTCACCCTTTTTCCATCTTGCACACATGAAATAGCACATCATTGCAACATTTACTCTGCCCATCCAGTCTCATGCACAGAATGCTGGGAACCACAAATCTGGCCATCCAGACATAAACAGATAATGTAAACTTCTATTTTACAAATTTAAGAGGATTGTGCATTGTAAAATTAAACCAATAAAATATTCAAGAACTGTGTCCCATTTTCTTATTACAGTAAGCTAATTGAACAAGTACCTAAAATCATTTTTTGAATGTCCAGCGCATGGACTACCTGTCCACACGGAGGAAGCACACACTTACATTCCAGAACTCTCATCAGGAGACTCTGAGGTAAACCTCTGACAACAGCAGATCTTCTGTTTATCAGAATCAAAGTTGACAGAGAAGGAATCCATATGCTTTATTTTATTTGACTATCACCCCCCAAGGCTATACTCTAATGGTGAGAATGGCAATACTGTTCTCCATCTGGTCAGGTAGCGCCAACATAGGCTAAATTAGCACGTGGCAAACAGCAGGCATATGCCACAGCATAAAGCTACATGAGAGCATTGTGCGCCAGCTGTTCTGATGACAAATACTACCACAACAGTTGTGCAGTTCACAGTCTTGAAGTGTCCAAGACGACAAGGCTAAGAGGCAGTGATGCTTTTTACTGAAAGTGGAGCGTATACATTTTTATTTGGAAGAAACATGATTTGGTAACACTTTATAAAAGGCTTTTATTTGCTAATATTAGTTAACAAATTAAAAAAATCGTAAAAGTAAATTTCACAAATAACTACAAAGAAACACATAAATGAAATTTTGAAGTAGAAAGATTGAAATAGTATTTTCTAGTAAACTAACTTAATTGTAAACAAAAAAAAACTCGAAAAAGTTTGCTTACAGTTTTTATTCATCTTAATTACTGTTAAGTCTACTATATGTAGTAATATATCTCTTAAGATTGTTATTAACTAATATTAACAAAGATTGATAATAGTTGCAAGCATATGTTGCTCGTTGTTAGTTAACATTAGATAACGCATTAATTAATGCAAATGAGACCACATTGTAAAGAGTCACCTGCTAACAGACCTATTACAAGTATGTAAACGTACAGTGGACAATCAGTGATCTGGGAAATTAAACATTACTTATAGCTAGTAAATTATTTATTATTTGTAACTAACACAAAACTGATTACTAAAGCTAAAGCCACAATATTACTCAGAACTGATCACGCTGTTAAGGTTCTTGGACACTAAAAGTCAAAAAAATGTTGATATGCGTTTGTTTTTTCTACAAAAATGCAGAAAAATTAACCTTGGCTGAATTTTATTTTATTTTTATGATAACCGAATGTCTCAGAGGCAGTCTACAAACGTGTGGTTGTTTTTTGTTTTTACATGCAAAAATTTCAATTCACCTTAGTGTGCAAAAACCTTAAGAAACATTAAATTATAGTGTCTTGTATTTCTACATCTACTCATATAACTGAACATGTAATGGCTGTGACCATATGAGGTCATCAGGGGTGGTGACTTGATGTGGAGTGTTAGTGTGTGTGTGCACGTCTGTGTCTCCAGCTGCTGAGCCTTCACTACAGATCAGCCCCATCTGTCCAGCTTTGGTGTGTTTGCGTCCGAGACCACATCATGCCCCGGTCGTGACACCATGTTAATGAGATCCACACAGGTGACAGGTGAAAGCAGCACCGCTGGCAGTTGACAAATCCCCACACAAACACTCACAGACTTATGACAACACTGAAGGCAACGGACATCCAAACACTCCTTGTCCGTCTGCCTGCTGAAGCCCGTCTACAAACACACACACACACACTCAGAAACGTGGCAGATGAAAACACTACTGGCATCAAAGCACAAGCTGCACACATCTCAATGACATGCGAAGACAGAGATTCTCACAGCTTGGTGGCACATCTGTCAACTTTTCAAGGTAAATATTCACTTCCCACACACACATACAAACTGCAATCCTTTCTCTTGCTTGTCTTCACTTCTATTTAAAAAACACACACACACACACATTTTAACAAACAATCCCAAATGAGCAAATCAAAAGCAGTGCAGCCATTACCACAAAAGCTGTTTTCAAAATGGCGTTTTAATTTAGTTAACATTTAAGAGAACAGCACAGAGATAATAAAGTCCACCTGGCTTCATTTTACACAAGTACACTAGTCGTCATCCTTTCTCCCATTACAGCTGTTAACGGAGAATCTCTCCCATAGTGTACGGTTACATCAGCAGAGATTAAAAAACAATCCCAATGCATGTGTCTTTCCATAACCCTTCAGTTTAAACCAGGCCATGTAAACAATCTGATAACCCATAACAAAAATGTGCACAGTACATCAATCCAGTATCTCGATGAACAGTGTTACCGCAAATTAGCCAACAGCACTGCAGTTTAGCGTGAAACAGCTTCTGTCCATTCAGCCTCCACCGTGAAAACTCAAACCAGAGCATGTCATATACAAACAGGAACTGGAATCAGATCTTTGTAACAGGGACATGTCCTTGACTGCAACAGTAACTTTTGGAATTTCATAACATCGTAATATGTGACTCGTATCTCTAGGAAGTAATTTACTACTAATTTACGATTTTGAGAGCATGGCCTGGGAAGCTGCTGGTATTTTTTTGCAATATTTAAAATAATACAATTTCCACATTTATAAAAAACCAAATCATAGTTAAAATAAAATAATTCCTATTTTAACAAGAAAAAGCTCAATTATATAACTAAAAACAAAAAAAGTGTGCTTAATCTTTTCATTCTTCTGTCTTGATCTGGGACCAGTGCATGGCAGTCAAGGGCTCTATGGGCTGTATGTGAACACACCTGACAAAGACCTCACAGCAAAGTATAAAGGCAAAAAAGGGACTACACACAATGCATCTGAACTATAATTAATGCTGGACGCTGCAGTGCATTAAGATGGGTTGATGACGAATGAAAGAATTGACTGGAAACATCCTGTTTTGGTCGTTCATCCAAGGCTTCATTTACAGGGGTAGAATGTGTTTTTGTTTGCAGGGGTCAGTTCTTGTGGTAGGTGGTGAATGTGAAGCCTTCAGGTGAGTGAGCATCAGCGAAAACACCTGAGGGCTGGAAAGATTGCGAATTCTCTCCGTGCAAAAACACCGCTCCGAACACTCCGAAAGAGTTTGAGCTGAGCCCAAGGCGGCACAAATCAGAAAAAACAACAACGACACTTCAACAAACACATATGCTCTCACACAGTGCAAATAGGCTTTTTCGTTCGTTCTCTTGATCTCGCCTTCGCTCTCATGACCGTATTTACCCTGCAGTATGTACAGAGAGATGCAGAACAGAGGACGAGGCAACCGGACGTCTTCCTGGCCGCTTTTTTCCTCCTCATTCTCTCTTCACCACATGACCTTTCCTCTGTGTCCTCGTTCCCTCATCTCTCTCTTTCTCGGCCATTCCCTTTCCTACCTTTCTATCCTTCTTTATTTCCCCCTCTCTATTTATAGAGGCTCATGGTGGGACTCTGGTACATGCACATATAGGCGTCACAGAGAAGTCTGCGTGCATAGCCCTGGATGTTCTTGGGGTCCAGTGCGTGGAGCTCCTCTGGGGTCATCTTCAGGTAGGCCCCTACTTCAGGGCATGGAGACACCTGTGGGATGTTAAACCCGTTCTGACCGCCTGCCACCAAAAAAACAAAAAAAGGTGACCATTCAGTAAAAGAATAATCAGTCAATGTATTATTGTGAGTGATATATTAAACTTATATTAGATAGCTTATACTGAAATTAGTAAATTCTCTGTACCGTCACGGTCAGCCATACTGTCGAAGAACAGCCAGGCAGAATCTGCTGATCCGTATTTGACAAAGGCGACATAGTGGCTCGTCTCAATGCACAGCACGGCAAACAGCTCCATCTGCTGGTGAGGGTAAGATCCCTGTCTCCAAACTGACTCCTGCAGCTCTTTAGGTATAGATAACTTAACATACCGATGAGATTTACGTCGTGGGTGCAGATGTACCTAAAGGTCCGGCAGAATAACACATACGAAAATAAACATGTACACATAAACATGCACATTAATGTACGTTGAAGCACAGACAGAAACCGCTTTTGACAAGCGTGCTCGGGCATTATTCATTTGGAAACGTCTCCATCTAGTGGATATGAAAGGTATTGGAGATATAGCGCTAGGAGAGCATGTTTATGTCTTGTGTCCTACCTGTGTATTGCACTTTTCGCAAAACTGCTTGATCTTTCCTGGTGTGATGTCACTATCTTCATAGCACTCTCTGCACTCGTAAAGAGCTAAGCCACCACAAATTCGACATTCTCTTGGAGCTGACAAAAACATTTAATATATCATTTTCATTTTAATGCAGAAAACACTGAGCTTATCAAAAATGATGCATATTACAATATTGTTAGTTATTTATCTCAAATACAGATATATTATTTTGTTATGTGGAATGGTATTCTAATAACAGCACAAAACAAATCCGTTATTGAACTGACTCACTGTCATCTAATAGGTCTGTGATGTCAAGCTCCAGAGAAGGGAAAATCTTATTAAACATCTTAAAGTCTTTCCCAAAACGAGGCATCTGAATTATAAGGCAAGAAGGGGCCTGGACAGAAACAAACAGACAAGAACAAGACAGTTTGTCCTTACACCACACTAACAAAAGCATGGATACATTAAAGGAATCAGATTTGACAGTAAATTTGACTTTTTTCAAATAAATACAGTTATTTTTAACTTCCTATTCAAAGAATCTAAAATACAATTTCACAATATCACGGTTTTCACAGCATTCTGGATAAAAAAGTAAAATTCAAAAATATAAAAAATATGTTTTAAAGAACAATAAAACATGGAGGTGAAGATGGTCTCTCCTCTAATTATATTGTTTAACAAAGGAAATATCCAGAGCATACCCTGCGTACATACCTCTGCAAATTTGAGATCACTGTTGATGAAGGACCACTCCAGAAGTTGCTGGCTGGTTGGCACCAACACTTTATCTTTCTTATCCATAAAGATTTGATAGAAGTAACAGTCCTGAACCTTCTGTCCTGCAGACCTGCAAATAATACAAGCATGTTTCCACAAAGACAAAAACACCACTATTTAATAACAGCTTTGTGGTGAGGCTGGATTTAAAGAGTGTCAGAGACGCACCGAAGTTTAAGAAGAGGATCGACTCTTAGAATGTGATGAAAAAGGATGTTGAGGAACTCCTCAGGATCTAAACAGAATGAGAACAGAATGGTTTGGATTAGGGTTGCTTAAATGAAATTATTTATGATTTATCGTTATTATAATAGTAAGTCATTTAATATAAAAAATGGAACACGTTAGCATCTAAATTAGCAACCTTATTATAATGGTATTATAAAACTTGAACTAGGTACTCTTCTTCTATCAGTGTCATATCAGGGACATGTGTATAAAAGCACAAAGTGAAAATTATAGGTGCCAACAGTGTTTCAGTAATGGTTGCACAAAGTCCCCTAAATCATCAGGATGTACTCAAGATTAAAGATCCTTAAATGCTTCTATAAAGTAATTGAAAAAACAAAATCACTCCCAAACTGCTTGATATAATAATAGCAGTTTTTAAATAGATAGCTTGTAAATTGAACACATTACAAGATGTCTGGCATACGGTGTAGCTGAAAATATTATTTCTTTACATTTTGAAAAGAGAGTACTGTTTTCTAACCAATAAAATGCAGTATAAACATTTCCTTTAAAAATCATATTGGTGCACCTCTAATAATAAATGCTCTACCACTTGTGTTTTTCCTCATTCACTCAACATGACAATATCTTAAAAGCTGAATAAGACAAGTGCCTAAAAGCTTTTGTTTGGATCTCTAGAGGGCAGTATTTCCTCGTCAATGCACTTGATGACGCTTACCTTTCTCTTCTGAAGTGAATCCTGACGCTGCCTCCACTTTCTCCAATATCCTCCTAAGTTTCATGATTTTAGTGGCGCACACGTAGCCATGTCTAACAAATTCACACACAGATTAAAAAAGATCACAACCAGGTCTGTCACTGCTATTTTTAAATCAATACTTAATAATTCTATAAGCCAAATAATCTGTAGTAATAAACTGTATGGCACTCACATTCGTAGTGGGTTGACTATTTCTGTGCGCAGTAAGTCTTGTGTCTCTTTGTAATATTCTACATCAGTTTTAGATCTTGGCCTCAGGAGCACCGTATCCAAAACAGAACTAAAGGAGAAAAGACTGACATACAGAAAGAAAAAGAATACATATTTACACATTTAAGAAATAATCTTTTTAAGCGAATATAAGCATTGCAGTAGTGTCAAACAAATGTAACGGGTAACGTGTAAAGTAAGTCCTACCTTTAAAGGCCCCGATATACTTCCAACGAATGTAAACTCCTTTTAATAGTAATCACGTTACTGTTCTCATTACTTTATTTCAAAAGTAATTAGTTACTTGTTACATTACTTTTTCCTCCGTGAAATTTGTGACAATCCAGCATACACCCCCTCACAATAAATATTTGGGGCTGCATTTATAATGTCTAAAAGACAGCGCAGCTTAGTAACTTTAATTACTTTTGTGAAGAAAATTAAGTTTTGAGCAAATTTTTGGGGAGTTTGTTTTGACTCCTAAACACCTGAGCTACCATTGGTCCGAGGCGGTTACATAATGGGTGGGTGTGTTCTGAAACTCCACCTTCTTTGACACTGGATTTTTTCTTCCCGGTTCATTTCTCATTCAGCCAAGTCACTATATACAGCCGAGCTGCAACAGATATATCCGCTCGTGTACGATTGCTCACAGACAGACTTCAGTGAAAGTTCAGTGAAAGCAGTTAATTCCTACAAAACAAATTGCAGCGAAGCTTGCTTCAACAACCAGGAGAGACATAAAGAAACACAAGATACAAATCTTTCACAGCCATGAAAAGAATGAAAGGAAAGGTAGCAAGCAATTAAATATTACACCATAATGCTGCTGCTGCTGCTGCTCTTGTTCTTTCGAAGTAAATTTAAAAAGGTATACAATAAATAAACCGTAGTTTTTAATCAAACTTATAGACTATGTGCAAGCGTAGTGTCATGTTTACATTAATCTACAGCACGCCTCCAGTAGCACAGGGGTGTAAGAATGTGCGGAAACAGTATACCATCGCTCAGCCTTTTTGCCCCTCAAAGAACAAAAAAGAAGTTTGTACGAAGTATACCGGGGCCTTAACTCTCAGTGTAGATATCACCAAGATACAGAGAAATTTAACACTTTGTGTGTGTGTGTGTGTGTGTGTGTGCATGCTCACCAGAACAGAGTAGAGTCCAGATAGCAGGAATTGTAATGTCCTTGTATTCCTTTCTTTTTCCCCACCATCACCTCTAAACCATCATTTTCTGTCCGAGGAGGAGTGTTCTCATTAACTACTTCACTTAGGTAACCCCCAAAAGCTGCAGAAAAAAGCACAGATCAGTCATATTGTTTAAGTAAAATGAGAGCTTTAATGTTTAAAGTATGTTGTATAAATAAGATTTTATTAATCATGTTCTGACATCAAGATCTAGTGTAGGATCTATATAGCAAATGTCACTCAACTAACACAAATGAACTGTGACTTTTTGTAATATGTTTAAGAGTAATTGCAACAATTGGACCCAAGAGGTGTTAATGTGATTCAGGGGTGGAAACTGGGAGGTTTAGGGATATGTCGACTGTAATACCAGTGTACTTTCATGGCAACTCCTCAGGAACTGTCCGCTTAATATAAAGTGTAACATTTTAGATTCCAACCACAATTTATATGTAAAGCCTAACTTACTTTTCCCTTGTCCGATTTCACTCCAGCTCATGGACAGTCTATGTGATGTACATTTTATCAGATCAATCTGCTGTTGTCTGCGCACACTTTTCATGTGCAGCCCGACTTTTATTTTATTTTATTTTATTTTTTGAGCTCAGATCACATCATCGGTATGTACTAGTGACCTGAGCACTCAAAGCAGAACGTATCTATCCACGTTCAGGCTCCATAGAGCTTGGGCTTTTAATTATACATTAGAACACAGAAAATGAAGTATACTAAGGATTTAGTGTGTTAATGTACCTACAACTGTTGCTCCAAAACAATTTAGTGAATTACATATTTTTATTATTATTATTATTTTTTTTTACATTAATTTAAATTATGCTATAAATGCCGTTTAGATAAGCACCAGACATTATCATCCCTTATATCCCTGAATCTGATTTCTTACCTATGGAGTTGCATCGTTCTATGGGGTTGGGTGAATGATGTAAGGATGGGAATCGTGAATCAGGCCTGCAGCACTTCAGTTTGACAAACAGAGCTTTCTTTGGTGGACACGTAAAATACCGAATCCCTTTAAACGTCCCATCAGTGCAGCCCACACACTCCTCCTCCTAAACACACACAAAAGAAACACATAACACATAATGCTCATCAAAGATGCATTTATTTGATCAAACGAACAGTAAAATCTGTATCAATGTTTATACACCACCTGTCCAAATAAAATAAAAAGTCGCACACTAAAATTTCGTTGGGCTTTGATTATGGCTCGCATTTGCCATTACATAATTTCAGTAAGATTTTGCAATGTCACAACATTTATTTCCAAACAGAGCTGTATTTCTTTCTTTTTTTTCCCGTACGATCTTGTATTGATAACGGTAGAATCGCACATCCCAGGCCACTGCATTCTTCTCCAACACATCCAAACGATTCTCAGTGGGGTTAAGGTCAGGACTCCGGTGGCCAATTCATGTGTAAAAAATTATCTCTCATGCTCCCTGAACCACTCTTTTACAATTTGAGCATGATAAATCCTAGCATTGTCATTTTGGAATATGACCTTGACGTCAGGAAATAAAGAATCCACTGAATAACTTGGTCATTCATATTTTCAGGTAGTCAGCTGACCTCATTCTTTGGGCACAACTGCAGCAAGCTCAGATCATAGCACTTATTTGCTTAGTCATCCAGGTGGTGACATTTCTTTGGATGGCCAGTGTATAATTAATATTGTAAATCCAAATAAAAGTATTTGTTTACATAATCTATGTGTGTGTGTACTGTGTATATTTATTATGTATAATAATATGGCTCCAGTTCCCATGTCTGAGCCATGACGTGCCTCAGACTCAGTGGAGTGCACTATATTTTAACAAATAGCCTAGAAATTTGTATTATTTTTAAGTTTCGGTGAAGTTGTTAGGCCTAATTGTAACCATATTTTTGTAAAAGGGTTCCCTATAGTATTTAGCATAAGCTAAAGTAAATTTAACAATGTATTTAAAGAAAGAGCAACTTCATTAGTATACCACTGTTTCGCTTTTTCCAAAACGCTAAACGTTAAAACTTAGGTATCTTACGATCATATTAGTGTACCATTTCACCACGCCTGTATCTATCTATCTGTACACAAATATGACCCGTATCTGTCTGATTGCTGCTGAAAATTCAGCTTTGCCATCATAGAAATAAATCACATTATAGTCTATACTATATATATATATATATATATATACACACACACACACACAGTATATTAATATATATTATTGTTTTTATGTGATTTATTTCCATGATGGCCAAGCTGAATCTTCAGCAGAAATCATACAGATATGCTGATATGGTGCTTGGAACTTTTAATATAGTTAAAGTAGCTACAGCAAAAAAACACACATAAATCTACTGACCAGCTCGAGCCCAGCTAGTGGCTCTTGTAGCCCTGGAGGTAGACCAACCCAGCGGATGACCCCGCAAAGCGGTGGGTTCTCTTTGACCTCGACCAATGACCCGACCTCTAACCCTGGCTGGCCTTGTGGTGGCGAGGGAGGCCTCTGGACAGGAGTGGTAACAGGTGACAGGATGTCTTGCTGCTCCCCCATCACTGAGCCCGCGGACAGGGAGAGAGGGCCGTGGCTCATGCTCCCACTGGAGCCAACTTTGTGGCTCAAGCTAAAGGGCAGGGAGTGGAACTTGTTATCATTTGTCAGTGAGGAGTTTGTGGGCGGAGCTCGAGAAGGGGACGAGCTTGGGTTGAAGTCTGGGGGCGTGTCCGTCAGAGATTTGGCCGGGTCCTCACCAACTATCAAAAAACAAAGCCAAGGAAATAAGAGGCAGTACCAAGAAGTCATGATAACCAGATGATGCATCAGTGTGGAGGACCAGGAATAGAAACTGATCAGATGATATAATATTTATTGGATTTATTGGATTTTACAGATACTAAATAGTTGACAATAGCATATTAAATTAAACAGTTATTGGTCTTTAAGAAGATTTAAATTTATAAACTGCCATTCAAAAGTTTTGGTGAGCATCTTATGCTTAGGCTGCATTTATTTAATCAAAAATAAAACTTAAAATACTGTCAAAATATTATTTGAGCTTGTTTTCTACTGTCACTTGATCCTTCAGAAATAATTCTAATGCTGAAATTGTGGTCAAACATTTCTTAAAATGTTGAAAATGGGTCAAACATAAATTTGAAATGTAATTTATCCAATTCCAGTATTATTTGATGAATAGAAAGTTGTGTGAGAACGTATGAACCTTCACTTTTGACGCCGGGGTAGGCACCGTCGGTCCTGGAGTGCCAATGTCCTACAGGGTTGGAGCTAAACTCTGCAGGACATCGGCACTCCAGAACCAGTGTTGCTTTCCCCTGATTTAATGCATCCCTGCTGACAGGGAAAAAATAAATCTTGCTGACTCAAACTTTTGAACGGTATTGTTTACTAAAACATATGATGTAATTTCTAAGCTGATTAGTGCTAGCTATTTTCTCCTCACTGAAGCACCAACACATGAAATATAAAGATATTGGAGAAACACCGGGCTACAAAAAAAGTCACCACTGGAAGTATGACAGAGAATGAGAATGAGAATGAAAGCAGCACAGGCTACAAACACAATATAAACCACTGAACCAATCACAGACCGCACCTGGAACATTCTCCAATAGTGCTCGTCGGAAAAGAGTGACATGAAATATGAAATAATTACACAGATGAAAGCAATGTTCAGGAAATACAGACTCCCAATGTGTTCAATCCCAAATACAAACATTCAAACACACACAATTATACAATGCATGAGAAGAGAAATATCAAATACGCCTGTTGCTAAATATAAAAGGCTTTCACAAAGCATACATAAAACGGGCCATAAAACTAAACATTGTGTGTGATGCAAATTAATGCAGTTTTTTTTAAAAGATAAATTAAAATAAGAAAAATTAAATACTTAACTCACTTGATTCAATTAATTTAGAATTTATTAATTCTCATTTATTTCTTATTGCCTTTTACTCAAAAACCGAATCTGAAATGCACACATAAACGACTTTAATACAGAACATCACCTGAGATTTTCTGATCAATGATATCATGCTATGAGGTCACGTGTCATTTATGTCACAGTGAACTGGATTCCCAATAAAAGATCTCAGCAGCAAGTTGCCTTTTTTAAATCACCAGTGATGCATTCAAAGGCATTGATTAACATGTGACTTTTTCTTTCCAACACTAAGACTAAAGGTATCTAAAGTTGAGTGTGCTCTAATTTTAGGCTGAACATTAGCAAGAAGGCACCTTGCTGTTAAGATGTTTCCCAGTCTGTCCATCTGTATTGATTATTGATTACCTTCATCTATGTACCATGTGCTTTTGGCTTTGGACTGAGCAGGGTGATCAACCGAGCTGCCATTTAGCGTATAATAAAACTCAGACTTGCTCCTGCTGCCAGGCTGCAGGCCTAACCCTGAATAACAGTCACGATAGGAAAATAGGAAGACAGGACAACAGTAAACAGTGTGTATGTGTGTGTGAGAGAGAGAGAGAGAGAGAGAGAGAGAGAAGTATAGGAAGAGGAAATACATGTGGCATTACATTTTTAACAACTCATTGGTGTGTGCATTCTTGCCGAAATCACATGTCTGGCGAACATTTCACATGGTCCATCAGAACAAAATTTAGGACAAAGTTTAGGACAAAGTTTAAGCAAAAGAGCAGCAAATGACATCAGAGCTAGTAAGAGCAAGAGACAGAGTGTGAGTGGGAGCGCTTCTTTAAAGGATGTAAATCAGTACATAAAAAGCCGATGCAAAGTAAACTGTATTAGGTCTGAAAGCAACATCTTTACTTTTTTTAATAATTACTTGAAATATTTTTTCTCACAACGGTTAGAGTAGTCTTTGCACTCAATTCCAATTGATATCAATTCCACTGATATCTAAATGTTGGTGTTTTAAAATTATTTCCAGCAAAAAATAACTATATAATGAAATTAAATTGCTCACATATACTGTAAGAGTGTGCTCATATCACCAACCACTATTAACTGTGTGAAGTTATAACAGGAATAATACCTTTGCTCTTTGGTTTGCTCTGGCTGCCAGGTTTGTCACTGCCGCCCCTGCAGGTAAAGACCTTGGGGAGCCTCTGATCCTGCATTGAGTATTCTGCAAGTAAATAAAGACAGACGTTTCTGTCAGAAGTTTCAATACAAGCAAATAGCTTGCCTAAAACTAAAAAAAGTCACAATATTGTCATGTTGGTTCGAGGTCCATAAGATTCTCTTACTTACATGAGCCAAAGGAGATTTTCAAGGTTATCGTATGGTATGAATTTGTCCAATAACATTAACAATTCATCTGAACTTTTGGTAATATTTTTTTTTTCTCCAAAACATAGGTACTACTTCATAATTATGAAATATATCAAGCTATTTTGTAAATTGGAAAAACAAATATGTCATGATGCATGAGTTTACTGTTATAGAAAATACAAAATACACATACTTTGGCATACGATTTTTTTAAATATAAAAGCATAAAGCATAACATAAAGCATCACACACAAAGCAGCAGGTTAAACCCTAAAGACTGCATTTACAGATCCTCTAGTTTCACAGATAAACCAAAAAGAGTTTTAAGACATTAACCAAGACGAGCCGTTTTGCCCACACACATACACATGCACACAAACAAACAAATCAATAAATAGAGGGAACAAAGAGAGCTCCACACACTCCACTCACAAAAAACAAGGCCTTTAGACAAAAGCTCTTCTGTTTCCTGTGTGTTAACATGACTCACTCACACACACACACACACTAGAGCCCTTTGCTTTCTGACAACAGATATTTAGCCTACACCCTGACTTGAAATCTAAAACACAAAGAAATATCAACAACCTACAGGCTAAACTCTCAATACAAAAGTTATTTATCTACTTGTTTTAACAAGCTGTATATTTTTATAAGTGCAATAGATTTTTTAAATTCTAAATTTAAATTCATTTTTACTTCAGAAAACGTTACATTTTAACAACCAAGTTATAATAAATTTGAGGTGCCCAAACCGAATCTAGAAGCAAACATTGCAACTAACAGCAGGTTTCTAGCAGTACAGTAAGCACACTCAAAGCCAGAATAAAATCTAATACCCTCGTCTGAAAAAATACAGAAATATGAAGTGAGAGCCCTTACCTGGCATCACATCACAGATGGGGACGAGACGGGTGTGTTCAAGACTAGCAAAATTACACAGCTGTTTGCCGTCGAAGATCCCATCCCAGTCTCCAATGGGATTGTCCTGAGGGCGAGAGGTACAGCACCCTATTACTGCACCTGACCTAAATCATCTCATAAACGTTTGCATCTACAACACTGTAATTTCCAACTCGAAATAAACACGTCTCAAACAAAGGTTGGACTGTCTCCCAATGGAAATCTTCATCTGTGTCCTTGTTCTGACCCAGACAGGACCCGTCTCACTAACTGAGAGCTGTAATTCTCTAATGGCTACACTACACAACCTACACTATCATCAGAACAACTGATGTCTCTGGACTCTAAACCCACACCCTTTACATACCAGATCTCTACTTTTATGTTTTAATCTAGATTTCTAATGTATAGTCCTTTCCTAGGTGCTGTTTTATGTATCTATTCAAACAAATACAACCAAACAAATCTTCTAAATGTATTTGAAATTGCAGTTAGTATAATAATAATAATAATAACAATAATAATAACACATACATAAACTTACTAAATAGACCCAAACATATTTTAAGTCTAATCTATACAATCTATTACTCAAAAGAATAAGAGCAAAATAACTAGTAAATAACTTTGTAAAACTCTTCAACACCTAAACCTATTCACATCTCCACTATTTAGATGTCAGTGATAGCAAGTCCAGCTGAGCTCTGCTGAGAGAGCACTGACAGCTTAACAGAAGAGAGAGGAGCAAAGGGTGAAAAGACGAGAACAGTGGAATGGCGTGTGTTGGTTGTGTCTTGTGTGAGCATTTGGCATTATGCCATTATGGTGGTCACACAGAGCAAACTGAGCTGTCTCTACATCTCGCCTTCAATCTATCCCTCCACACTGACATCTGTCTCACTGGAGAACATCCAAACTATTTTGACATACACCACCATTCAAAAGTTTGGGGTCTGAAAGATTTTTTTAATGTTATAAAGTTATGTTTGCATAAGTCTGCAAAAGCAATATTGGGAAATACTATTACGGTTTATCTATGATTATTACAGTTACAATTAAAATTGTATTTATTCCTGTGATGAGACATTACTCTGCACAGTCTTCAGTGTCACATGATCCTTTATAAATCATTTTAGATTGCGGATTTGCTTTGAATTCAAAAGAACAGCATTTATTTTAGATACTGTTCATATGACTATAAAGGATTTTATATATATTTGAATGGCAGTGCATTTTAAAGAGATGCACAATATATTTGTAAAACATTAACTGAAAGTTAATGTTTAAAAACACTCTTAAATGTAATCTTTATCGAATCTCAAAAATATGTTATTTAGACAAAATAACAGAGAATTAAAGTGTTAGCTCACCTAAGATTGTTTAATTAATTACTCATACTCATGTCATTCCAAACCTGCAAGGTCTTCACTCAACTTCAGAACAAAAAAAATATTTTAATGAAATCCAAGAGCTTTCTGATCCTGCATAGACAGCAACAGAACTGCCATGAATAAGGAATAGTAAAGATATCCTTAAAATAGTCCATGTGACATCAGTGGTTCATTCCTTCATTTTATGAAGCTACAACAGAAGACTAAAAAGTAAATGTCAGTGGAGACTGAAAATTGAATGAAGTCATTATTTTCATTTTCTTTGCATGCAAAAAATATTCTTGAAGCTTCATAAAATTAAGGTTAAAACACTGATGTCACTTTTGACAATGTCCTTTCTACCTTCTTGGGCCTTAAATCTGATAGTTGCCTTGATAAAGTTGCACTTAGGTCTAAATCATTTCTTAATAAACTTAATCAACTTAAATAGCATCTTCTAAAATATCTGACCTGCCTCAACAAATATATTGCTTTATGAATATTAAACATACAGAGCATGCAACTGTAACTTGCAGCTAAGAACAGCTATTCACCATCACCGTCTAATTCATTTACCATATCAACACCAACGTAGTATCCAAGACTCTCATTGCCTGGCAGTAAGTCACAGAAAATAACAGTGCCTCGTTCCGGGCCTTCCCGTGTCTGCACCAACACTCGAGAGTTGATCTCCAGTGGCGGTCCTTCGCCTTCCACTTCCGGGTCATTATCCTCTCGCGTCACACGTTCCACCTCATCTTCCCAGAGCTCAAGTTTATCCAGAGCAACAAAGACACCGCATTCTTCTTCGCAACGAAAGAGCTGCTGTCCCTGATAAGAGCCCTCTGTGAAACCTTGACCCCGGCCCTCTTCCTGAAAGACAGAGAAGAAAAGGACATTAATACACCAACACAAACACCAGAACTCACATAAATAACATCACACATGTGCCACGTAAACAAAAGACATTGTTGACGTCTGGTTGTAGGTCTGAGACTAGTCTTCACCCACACAAGCAGCCTACAGGATTAAATTATGTTCTTCCAAATCTCCCAGCTCAGCCTCAGAGACAAATGCAGCTTTGTTCTGCAATGATCACATGCTCAAGAACCAGGTGAACCCAAAACCAGACAAACAACGTCAAACAAGACAAACAGTGTTGCTCACCAGCAATTCAACACCAAACCAGATACCGCTCAGAGCTCTGTCAGGCAGCAAAGCTCCTTTAAAGCGGACCACACCTGGAAGGGGCTCATCGCCAGACCTCAGCTGCACTCGAACTTTAGATCCACAGTTGATGTCCCGGGCCCTGTCCAGGCGTGCTCTGTTGCACAGCAGGCTGTAACGTTCTTCGCAGTTGGTGATGGGGAACAGCAGCTCCGCAAGTTTCTCCTCAAGCTCCATAACGTCCCGTTCATCCACGCTCACTACGACATTGGTCTGGTCCAGGATGCGTAGGCTGCGCTTACCCTTGCTGGCCGGGATTGTGCGACCCAAGCTGTTGCGTTCCTGGCAGGCCTGGCCAAGGCTGCCGCGTGGGATGCGCAGAGTCTTCTGGCCCGGCTTTTCCACAGTGCACTCCTTCACTACAATGTAGAAGTGCCAGTCGTCCCGGAAACTGCCTGATGGCTTTTCCTGGCTCCATAGCGCAGAGCTCATGGCTGCATAGCAGGAAAGGGTTAAGGATGACAGGAACACACGTCAAAGGTCAGTGGGTGTCAGGGGTCAGTGGGACTAGGAACAGGGAGCTTTCATGACCTTTTCAATGGGATGGATGGACTGAATGGACATAAAGAGCTGGAAAAGGAGAAACAAAAGAATTAGAGAGTGTATAAAAGTTTAAGAACAAAGTTAGTCTACGTTTTGTTTGTCCAGTGTATTTTAGCTCATGATTTTGTCACAGTTAGCAACAGCGAAAACCTGAGCAACTCCTACTTAATATGGTGAAAACTGGAGGGGGTCGCAGTATACACTGTGATATTTAAAAAGAGTGCCAGTAACAAGCGATGCCTGAAAAACAAACTGGTGTGATGACATTTCTTACTAAATGAGGCCAAATTGAAGTTTGTTTGAGTTCAATTCGGGAATTTAAAACAGCTTGCCAAAGGATACTTTACAAAAAAAGTTTACCCCAGCTGGTACTACCACTGGTCTGTGGCAATGTAGTAAGATGGTATGAGGCTCTGCCTTCTTTGACACAGAAACCTTCTCAGTTTTTTCTGTTTTCTTTTTTCATGTTTAATACTGTAAAGTAGCTTGCTTTAAAGCAAATCTATTGTGTAAAGTGCTTCCAGCAGAGATTTTCAAACTTTTTTTTACCCCAAAGCAAAGAAGGAAAAAAGAAGTTCACAGTAAGTATATCAGGACATTATATCAGGCTTTAGACACCCCAGTCTGCAGGATGTGCCGATCATCAATGAGCTCTTTTGTACAGTTAAGGTTACAAACACTGCTCATATGTTGAGAGCGATTCATTGGCCAATATGACTGATAGTACTTTCAAAAATAGTATTGTTTTAATAAATTCTACCGATTATCGTTTGGTTAAAATCTGAACTGTGCCAGCCCTAGGGGAAATCATAAATGCAGGAATGAAAGTCCCGCGTTACAGAGTTTTTACCAATCAGATAGTTATGTGATATGTTAAAACAGTTTACAATTGGCCAGATATATAATTAAATCCTAAATTCCTGTGCTTTTTTTTTTTTCATGTCAGCAAAAGCAACTGCTTCAGAAGGCCATTTACACCTGGTCCTAAACTGTAAGAGAAAGTATGAAAAGTTTTAAAAGGCCCTTTGTTTAACATTCAGGTTGCTTTTTTTTAAGATTTAATAAAAAAAAACACAATTTACACAATTTACAATAATTATATGTCTGATTGTATTCAAATGGGTTATTGATATAGAATGATGATAAACAGAGAGCCTACATAGATTTTATCTTTTCCATTCAAGGGGATAAACAGGAGCTGCACTTGCATGGCTGGAAATAGCTCTCTGGAGGTGTTACAATTAAGGCTGCTGAGTAAACTAGACAAAGCCTTAAAGGGAATTTGGTATCCTCTGTGTTGCCACCTAAAATTACCAGCTCTGACCAATCCCTCCTGCTCCCCTCCAGGGAACTAGCAGTGACCCACTAACGTTTGCCATATTATTACAATAATTAGCAAAGTCAGTGCCATGGCAGGGAACATTGTGCAAGGATGCATTCAGACTCTACTGCAGATATGCCTAAACATGACATCAATTGAATAAATAGAACAGCACAATATCACAAATGCTGTCAACACCTCTTAGAATAGCACTGTTACACACTGTCCTAATTTTTCTGAATAAAATAAAACACAGACTGTGACCTATGATAACTATTTTTAATTCAATTTAAGCAAATTAATGAAAATAATTGTGCAAAATAGAACTCACACATTCAGAGCATGTTGAATGCTGTTCTGTTTTTAATGCACAAATTTGTCCTAAACAGCAATGCATGAGTGAAGTGATTTGAATGGAAACACCATGGCGTCAGACAGACTGTTATAAGACACTGAGAGCAGTCTGATTCAACTTCCCATACACCACAAGACAGTCTACCTAACCCACCTCTGCTGTTTTTTCGTTTGATTGTTTGTTTTTCCCCATCCAACATTTTAAGACATCATATTTTAAATCCTATTTTAAAACAGCAGCTCTTAGTTCACCCGAAAATTTCAATAATGTCATTATTTATTTACCTTCAAATTATTTCAGTATTTGTAAAACACAAAAAAGTATTTTAAAGATGTCTCCGTTTTTTTGTACACAAGAATTAAAAGGTATGGCTAAATTACAGTTTTTTAGCATCCTAGAAATATCTTCTTTTAATTTCTATGGAAGAAAGTTAGGCTAAGTCATGCAGTTTTGGCACGGGGTTAGTAAATGAGGAAAGAATTTAGGTAATTTTTGGGTGAACTAGCCTATTCCTTGAAGCAACATCACATGACAAACACTGACTAGGCTAAATGACATACTTCATCAATAACCACGACACTACAATAACCAGTCAAACACACTTGTATCAACACACAGTCTGTGTGACTGTTCGGTTTTTCCCCGAGCAGCAGGGGAATTCATGCAGCAAATTAAATCTCACTCAGAGCTTCCTGTATGCACAATAAGAGTGCAGAAATACAACTACTGCATAATGACTAATATTGAGAATACAAGACGAGACAACGTGACCTTTTTCTGATATTGCACGGCATCTCCTGTCTGAAATGTAAAGAAAAATCAACAGTTCAGGTCACCTGGCAGTGTTTTGGGCCATCCCAAAAAAGGCTTTTGAAAAACATAACTCCTTATCCTATCCATTTATTGTCTGCCATGCTGGTAAATATAAGGAATCTGGGCGAATGCATCAGGGGGGTTCAATTAAGCCTACTTGATTTCAGGCCGAAAGGCTCAAGAAGGTCAATAATACTTGGACAAAGCATTCCCATACATATTAATGGCAACTGTCCATTCCAAAAAAATAATTAAATATTAAATATCATGTATACGTAGATGACTCATTAGTGATTGTTTCTATGGGCAACTATATGTAAGCCGTTGCCTTTATTGCAATGGTCAACTTAAGGTCATTTACCATAGTAATCACTGAATATTTCCCTGTGCAATCTTAGCTTTAAAGCTTGTGATATGCCATACAGGAACCCCTAAAACCAGGGAACCACAGCTCTGAAAAATAACTCCAGGGGCCTGTTTTATAAATCAAGTTTATCAAATAAGCCATGTTTATTTCAGTTAGTTTGACTTATTGTCAGTTGATTTGATTCAGAATAAGCCTGGCTTGGTAAATCTGTTTCATGAAACAGCCCCCAGATTTCAGCAGCAATGTTTATGTTTACTGTTTTTCCTTCCACATGATCCTTCCTTTAATATTTAACAGATTTGAGAAGTTGATGCCTGGTCAATAGCAAAAAAAGAACTACTGTAGGTACACTCACTTGTAATACTAATACATTAGCAATATGAAAAATCTTTAAGAACTGCAATTACTTAATTCATTATGTAATACATCTATGCAAACACCACATAAGCGTTATGCACTTTCTCTAGACAGTGATTGAGACTGCTGGGTGAAGACGATGCAGCAGAGATGGACAGGCCCTACACTAAATGACAATCAGGTACAGGATGCAAACTAACAGCTTCCTATTTAGCTGTTATTCCTAGCCCTACAGCTCGATTTAGATATAATGCCATCGCTGGATAACGCTATGTTGTCATGTACGATCAGTGGATCCTGTTACAGTAACAGATCTAAAGCTGATCATGTATCAGAGTCAGACTCTAGTAGGTAAACAGGTGACATCAGCACGAGCCGAGCAGACTGCTCTTACCTGAGGTTTAAATATCTCGGTATTCACCCGTCTGTCTCCGTTGGCATTTGGAAAAAGATTATTCCAATGAATCTCTCGTGGCGCTGCTAGTGATGATGGTGTTTATGTGACATTGTCGGATGGGCTTAGCTGAAGCCAGCGCTGGCTACACTCCGCATTACTACCGGTTAATGGAGGGACGGTCGCCTCCTTCGTGCACTTTAAAAAGGTGGAAAAAAAACGGCGAGACTCTGAAGCAAGCGAGAAAAAATCCGATAACGTAATGTTAGTTTAAGCCGATGCCGTTGTTTCATTTGAAATCAGTGTGAGTATTATTTACAGTGTGTGAATGTGTCCGACGGCTCAAACAAACATGCTACCCTAGTGGAGAAAAACTTGCTCTCCTATTGGCCAATGAGTGACAGATACAGTTTTTATTGGTCATTTCGGATGTCTTTTATTTTGCCCCGCCTCTTGGGGTTTTCCAGTGATTTTGCCGAGGAGTTTAAGGAACTGACAAAGTGACAGGTTGTACATACTGTAACAGTTGACTTCTTCCAAGCATTTAGGTCTAGATGTTTATGGGCAATATTAATGCATATTTAATTAAAATGTAACCGTTTTTATTAAACATCATAATTTTTACAGCATTTTAGAAGCTCCTATATCAGTAAAAAAAAAAAGTATAAAGAATTGTGTGTGAAAACAAACACATCTATGGCTATTATGTCGCTATTATGTCATAGAGTGTAATTAAAGCAAAAAGATTCAAACCCATCAAATGAATGGTGCAAGAAACAGACCTTAAATAGATTAAGAATATACAATACTAAAAAACCTTGCATTTTAAAATAAACTAATATCTATGTACAATAAATGTAAACTGACAATGAATGCAAGACATTCAGTTTGTGTACCATGGATTGACAGTTTAAATGTTGCTTAATGCTTTATGAGGTTTTCCTTTACATTGAAACAAGTACTGTACAAAAAACAAACACTGGATCTCAGACAGTCATTGTCCAGCCCCATGTGATGTTCTGGGCTCGTTTCCCAAAAGCATCATAAGTACATTGCAGACCCATTGCCATCAATGGATCTACAATCAAATTAGCCTTATGATGCTTTTGGGAAACGCTGCCCTGAATTGGTATCTTAGATATTTTGCTCTTAAGCTATACCTCAACTTCATATAAGCATTTTAGCAATAAGACTAGCTAAACCAAGGACTCCTGCATGTGTCTGCCTCAGCAAGGTCCAGTCTTTTTTTTTTACAAAATGATGAGCTTTGGATTTGGTAGTTTGATGGCAGGCATTATAGCCGTCTTGCTCTCAGAAGGTCAATCTGCTTTCTTGCTTGCTCAACTCCTCCTCTTCCTCTGGGCTAAGATTATTTCCTCTCAGCCTTTAAGAGCACAAAGCAAAAAGCCTTTGTATTAAGGGCATTATTCACAACACAAACCATTCGTTGGGCATGGGTATTAATGTAATAATGCATTTAATTTCTATTGAAACTGAATGGGTTAATTGTCACAGTGGAACACAATTAAACACCTGCTTTCAGCAAAAAAGAAAACTACTATGAATAATTCATTAAACAGCAAAACACATACAACATTTTTAAAGTGTCTAAGATTAAGGTTAGAACAGGGCAAGTAAAACCAACATGCAATACCACTCTTTGTCTGACTGGACTTTTGACTCAATGAATTAAATAAAATTAATTAATTTATTGAGTAAAAACAAGTCAGCTAAAATACTAAAAGAAGTGCCTTACCAGACTTCCTTAAAACTAGAGTTCATTTTGAGTGCCTCTATTAGACACTCAACCCCCTCTCTGCTGATGCGGTTTTTGTTTAGCCTATAAGTAAAAGACAGGACATATAAATCTCTAAATAAATTCATTAAATTAATTAAAATATTAAAAAAAAGAAACAAAGTGGATTACTCACCACAATGTCTCTAGAGTTTTGTTCTGACTGATGAGTGTAGCCAGAGCGCATGCACCTGCACTGCCCACATCATTATCCACCAGACTGAAACAAACAAAGCATCATCACAACCTACACAAACCAACACATGCTGCATAGCGTAGCTCAGCACTAAAATTAACTTGATCTGATCTGACTGGGCAACCTTTTTTCATTGAAAAAACTAGTAAATGTTTATACTACAAATTATTTTTTAAATATTTCTATATGGAATGCAGAATTATGGTAATATAGGGCTATATAAGATTACCTTAGCCATATTAGCGTTGTGCTATTTGTCAGCGCAGCTGCCAATGCCTCAGCTCCCCTATCCCCAATTTTATTACCCCATAATCTGGAAATTAAAAGTCAGAACGGAAATCCAATTTAATTTAGGCACAATATTGGAAAATGCAAAAATAAATTCCTCTCATTGTTGACCCTTACCCAAGATACTGCAAGGACTGGTTGTAGCTTAGACCTTCTGCCAGCTGTTCTGCTCCCTGTGACGTGATGTTATTATTTCCAAGCCTACAAAGCAATTATATATTTTGCATGGGAAACGTGTTTCGACATGTGCAGTAAATCCTAAATCATCAGCATCCCATAGGCCAGAAAAAGCACATAAAATCCTGACCTGAAATAAGCACTGACCTCAAAGACAGGAAGTTCTGTTTTGACTTTAACAGCAAAGCAAAATGTTGGGTACAAGCATCTGTGAGGTTGTTGTTGAAAAGCCTGCAGAAATATTGAAATGTGATTCATTTAAGTACAACAATAAAATATAAGTTATGCATAAAATTAAAATGAGTTTACGATGCTTAATATTCTCACGCAATTTTTTGGAAGCTTTCACACTTCATTCCCTTTTCTAGAACTTTCCGGATTCCTTCATCTGATATGTTATTATTCCTTAAACTGAAAGATTCAAATTGTTATAAATCAATTTGCAAAGCGGTTTTTAAAAGACGATTCTCATTTTAATTTTAGTTTTGGGCTCCAAACAATATTGAACTTTATAAGCTTGCACTGTATTGACTTCCATGTTCCACAATAATCCATACTGGTTTGCAATGACAAGAGGTTGAGTAATTGAAAACAAGATGTTTTTTTGTAAACTATTCCTTTAAACTAAATTTTAAACGAAACCACAATGAGTTAACTTTTCATCTTACTAAAGTGAGTGACAAATATGTAGACATGGAAGAAGTTGCTCCGCTCCCACATCTCCCACTGAATTGTTGTCCAACTGGAGCCCAACAGGATTCCGCAGGTACTTCAGCACATAAGCCAGCGCAGTACATTCCACAGGACCAATGTTACAGTAGGTGAGCTTCAGGTGTTCAACATCCAACTTAGCCATGGAATCTTGAGCAACACTGCTGTCTTGCATTTCATAGATGCACTTAATTAGCCAAACAAAACTTGGCATGGCATGCATGCTCTTCTTTTCACCTTCTACAGGACGAGGAATGGACTTGAAATGTCTCTGCATACCTTTAGACAAAGACTTCACTACCTGCTTCACCTTGCGTTCCCGCACAGCAGTAGGACAGCATTCCAGCAAAAGGTTAAGGTGCCGATGGGATAAAAGTCCTGACACAAACTGAGCTGTAATCTGGAGGTTTGGTGTCTCTGTCACAGGGGACTCCACCTGCTCTACAGAACTGTCAATACAGTGTCCCAGACATCTCTGAGACAGACCTGACAACTGCCTGTTCTGGGGCTGAAAGAGTCTGGAGACAGCAGATCGGTCGCTGCTACGACTGAGAACGACATAGAGAGCAGCAAAGAAGCATTGTAAGGTGATGTGCAGAAATTCATAGCGTTTACAATCTGTAACAGATAGGTCATTGCAGTACATCAGGAAACCAAGGCTGATATCCTGTTCAGTCAGCTTATTTCTTTGCAGCTCATGTCCTGAGAACACATAACAAGAGGCCTCCAGTCCTTCCAGGGCCAGCTGTCCAAGTTTTAACACTGCGTCCAAATGTTCCTCCAACCAGGCCTTTCCCAGGACTCCTTGGGGCTGAGATGACTTTCGCTGGAAGAAATGCTGTAAGACCAGGAGGTAGACATCGGTGATAGTCTGGGGAATACTATCTTGACCACCCAGAAGCTCCTGGTAGCACTTGGTCACTATCCAGCAGAAGACTGGGATGTGGCAAAGACTTAATAACACCATGTTAGACTGGAGGGACACTATGACACGTCTAGCTATGGCAGGGTCACTGTGATGTTTCTTAACAAAGCAGTCAATTCCTCCAGGAGAAAAACCCTTCAGGAGCACTTCTTTTTGGAGATAGCGCTTTAGCGATGGGCCCACAGCCTGTGGCCTGCTAGTGACCACCTTTGTAACTCCCTTCATTAGCGTACCCTGCAACAGATTGAAAAGCAAAACAGGTATAGGCACTTGCTTCGTGGGGCAGCAGTGGCGTTCTTCATCTGTGAAACCCTGTTTAAACTCATCGAGCCCGTCAAAGGTAAAGAGGACCAAATTTGGATGGTCTAGGATGAACTGGAAAACCTCATCCTGACCTCGATCAGGCCAGCAGCAGTGCAGGAAGAGGAGGTCTTTCAGAGACAGCTCTCTGTGCTCTGCATTCAGCTTGCGGCAACTGAAGGGGAACAGCAGTAAAGTGTTTGTGAGCAAAGATTCTCTTGCCCAGAGCAAGTGCAGTCGCTGAAGCAATGTGCTTTTGCCACTTCCTGCCTCCCCAGACACAAGAACGGTGTCAGCATCTTCATTAAGAGTCCCCAAGGGACCCACCACATCCTCCAGCTCTAGTGTAAGAGTTTCACCAGAGCCATGCATCACTTCAAGAAGTCCGTCGGTGTAAATGTCATCCAAGGAGAAACGTCCTGTCCCACCATAGCTGCTGAGGGAATGTGACTGGGCAGCTACAGAGCTTCGCAGCTTCTTCTGGTAGTGCAAACAATCTGGAGAAACAACGCAAGTGAAAGACATATATATATATATATATAGTTTGTATTCAATACATTCACATTTATGTTTTTGAGTATATAAATATGAGAAATAAAGAAAATAAGAGAATGTAGAAAATTGTAAAGCGTATTTTTTATATTTTATAATTATGTTTAGTATAGCAACGACGTAATTATAAGTGGCAGCAACATTATGTCCATCATTGTGCAGTTGAAAGACAGTAAAACCAAAGACAAGACATGCAAGGATACCCTGTCCACAAAACGGAAAATATTTCTCATACTGGCAGAAAGTTGATTTTCTTTATCCTCAGGGTTTGGGCTGGTTGTCTCAGTTTGCTCTAGATATTGTAGTAAGGTCTTTGCAGCAGTTTCACCTTTAAATCTCACTTCGTCTAACAGCCTCCGAACCTGCCACAAAATACAACACGATCACTGTCTATCCACAAGGAATGGACATTTACTCTTAACAAGCTTGAAATACAGTGGTGAAGGCCAAAATTATAACAACAATTGGCATAGTTAAGTGGTATCAGTTGTTTAAACTGATAATAAACTGGATCTATTGTACATTCAGAGGAAAGCTTGAGTTGCAGAAGGCATGATAACATGTTCTCAAAAAATATACTAGCACTATGCCAGAGAGATGTGATGCTGTAATTGCTTCAAAAGGTGAGGAAAAACAGTAAGAATCACTTAATCTGGTATTTGTTGTGCTCAGAGGATCTGTATGTTTCGTGAACATGTTCTAATAATTTTAGCCACCACTGTATTTACATGCCAAACTAAGTATGAGATATACAGTACAGTAATGAGACAAATTTCATTTGAGGATTGTTTGAAAATTGTTCAGCAATTAATTCAACGGTCAGTACCATGGAATACTAATGGGAAAAGTTACATCACAGTTAGTCATGGGACACACATCATTTCAGGGATTTCAAAACACAAAAACTATGAATTTAAGTAGCATTCAAACAAGTTACCTGTTGTGAGGGTGTGTATACAGGGAGTTGTACTGCATCACAATCTTTAACAGTGAAGCAGCCAGTGGTCAGTAAAGCATTCAGTGCTCCATCAATATTATCTCTGAGCTTTCTCACTAACACTGGCCTGTCAGCCAGTAATGTTAAAGTTGCAGTGTCTGGTCTGGTCTTGGCCAACCCAGCTTCTTTCCCAAAACACAGGCCAGCCTTCTGCTCCTCAGGTAAGACCTGGTTCATCGCAGCCAAGAAAAGGCTGCATGCGTCTTCTCCTTTGTCATACACCACATCTAATAGTTGCCTGATGTTGGAACACAGAGGTTTCTCTGCCACTCGTATGCTTAGATAATCCTCCCAGACAAGAACCTCCCAACCCAGGAGCAGGTCCATAACACAGTCCAGAGGTTCGGCACTGCCTCCACCACACAGGACTGACAGAAGCTCTGCTCGTTGCTTTAGGATCAACTGGTGAGCAGTCATTGTGGTACGCAGCCTTTTCTCAAAGCCAACAGCCACAATCAGAACCCTGCTAAAGAGATGAGACAACACAGTCTCACGACCAATTTGTATGCATTCGTACGAGGTGCCAAATTTGTTTTAGACAAATCGTACAAAATTGTACGCGTGAGGTTGTACGTTTTGTCTAAAACCCTGTGACGGGTATGTTTAGGGGCGGGGATGGGTTTAGGTAATTCATACAAATTCATACAAATTGGCAACTCGTAAAATACGTACGATTTAGAAGAAATCGTATGAATTTGTACAAGGGAAGTCGTACAATTTTGTACGATTTAGCCACCTTATAAAATATGTAGAAATTGCATGAGGTTTGAGATCAGGTTGAATGAGATAGTGAAGACCAATAATACCCAGACTTTTTAGTGTATGTATGTAGTGCCATTTATAAAACATCAGTTGGCATGCATTGTATTGCATACTCTGAACAGCTACATTTAGGCCACATTTGTGCACTCATTTCCTTCTTTTTCCAAAAAATCTCTAAATGTGTTTGAGTTGTTAATTGAAACTTTCCTTTAAATTAGGGTGTCATGATGTAGTTCAGTCAAAATTGATTTTGATAAAGGCTATTTCGCAGACATCAGGGAAAGTAATTTCAAGAAACACTTACCAGACAAGGACTAAAATATATCCTGAACGTCATTGTTCCCCGCTATGATGGTTCCCTCGCTATGAAGAGATTTCATTCATGATCATACCTGCATCAAGAACCAACGCGTTATTTGGATTTTTCGAAAATATTTCGCAACGAAACATGATAACAAAAGCCAATATACTAGATATACCTGGATATACCTGGGGTAGGCTATATGAAAACACCACAAACACATGCTTATCTGTCCTTACAGACCGTTTGACCATTTTCTGTCAATGATCGTCCGAACTGAAAGTGAAAGAGGCGCTGCTGTTCGATCTTCAGGAAGTCCTCACTGTCAAGTCTTTGTTTAAAGTTGCTGCATAGAAGCCAGCGGCTGTTGTGACACTTTGTTTACACGTCAGTAATTGATTGTTATTTGGCAAAAAAAAATGAAAAAACTATGTATTATTCACGTAATCTGCTTCCGTTTGAAAACTTTTTGAAATATAGGCTTTTTTCACGCATACTGCGGTAGTGTCAAGTACAAAGAGT
>JAUMHR010000295.1:2350659-2366786 GCA_032361145.1 Enteromius fasciolatus
TAATTTCTTTGTGCCGTTTCTGAATAAAAAATTCTGAATAAAAATCTAAATAAATTAATAGATAAAATTGCAGCCTTTGCTTGTGCTTAAATCGCGATTCTTTAGCGATTGCGATTAATTGCACAGCCCTAAACAAAATGCATGCATAATTGAACTGCTTTCTATTTAAACTGTTCAACTACTTGGAAACACCACCTGGCTTTAGTATGGTGCCCACCAGGAGTTGGAGACGCTTGGTCTAGCTGTTTTTAACGAATAACCACATCTTGAAGATAATGATTTGTGTGCAGAATGCAGGAACACAGATTAGTTCTTGCCAGTTTAAACCTGGAAACACATTCAAATGCATTGCCAAGTGCTTGTAAGTGTGTATAAGGGTCAACCCAAAGAGTCTGGCACATTAATATGCAAGCACTGTGAAAAAAAGCATAGCAAAAAATGCTAAGAGAAAGCCAGGGGGGATTTCTCAGCCAGGTTAAGTATGAGGATGTGTGTCTAAATTAAATTACACATATGAATGTAGCCTTGTTCTTTAGGGAACGTACGCGTGTCTGTATCTGTACGTTTGAATGTATGTGGGTAAGGGAGTGTGTGTCTGTGTGTGTGTTGTGGAAAGTCCCACACAACTCTGTGTCTGTATTTTCTGTCTGCTCGCCACGCCACAAGGGCTGATGGACAATTTACGCAGCTGATGACAGTTCTGCATGATCACGGGCCAGACACACACACACAAGCACACATAAAACACACAGACACGATCAGTCGCCAAGCTTTCACTAGGCCACAGCCTTGGAACGTCATCAAACCCGGGAAAACCTAATTAAGACTGTCGTCTCTCTCTGTCGCCTTCTAACTCCTCTGTCACCTTCGGTTTTCACACTCACAGACCACAGTCCTAATCATATTAAAACAGGGAATGAAAGACGGGAGGGTTTCAGCGCTGTGAACCGCAGCCAAACAGAACCACTCCATTTTTAAGACACTTTAAGCCTTCACAAAGACACATACACCTACAAGTGCCATATTTCACCAGCGAGACAATCAACTATGAACATATAGTCACGAGCGTAGACAGAAAAAGACTCGCAACTGAATTCCTGTTTAATCTTGTGTGCCTGTTATCTTGCTTAAGCGTATACGGTTACATGTGCGGGATCTCAGGAGAGGGGATGTATATGCTAGCGCATTAAAAACGGTCCTCCTCGCTAGCTACAGGGCCAATCCAAAAATGACTCCCTACACTCCCCCCAGTACCCTACATACTTTCCTACGATGTGAGGATGAAAGAGTCCGGAGTGCAGTGACCTACATAAGCACCTCATACTTTATAATGAGCAAACCAGGCAACCCAGACAACCTGAACTACTGACTGGAGTGTCGTTATTTCACTTTAAGGGACAGTTCATCCAAAATTCTGTCATTATTTACTCACCTTCATGTTTTTCTGCACCTGTCACTTTCTTCTGCCTTTTGAAAATGTGTGGGGTTTTGTTTTGGTCCATAAATTGAAAGTGTATGTTCTTTTGGACCCCACTGACTTTTATTGTAAAAATCATGAGAAATAAACAAACCAATGTCTCAACTGCCGTTATTAAAAAATTGTGGTTCTGTCACACTCACCGAAAAGACAGGAAGAAAGGTAACAAATCAAACAATTCTCTCAGATTCCCTGTCATGTATTGCAACATCCCATTTGGCAGCTTAGCAATGTGAAGGAAGAAGCACCGTGCACATGAAGACAATTGTATTAGAATGCAATTCATGAAGCGACTTCACCCTGTGAAAGCGTGTGATGTGTATTTGTCCCTTCGGGGCTTGCCGTAGAAAGTATATGCTCATGTGCGCCGGGAGCGCTTGTCAGCTTCACAGAGAAAAAGAATTACATTCTTCTTTCTTATTTTATTATTCATTCAAGTTTAAGCAAATGCCAAGAAAGTGCTCAGTGACACAGTGTTTGCGATGGATTTGTGCATGTTAGGTTGCAAGCAATATGGCTCATCAGTTCTTCGGCACGATCTGGAGCTGTGAATAGTCAATGCCAAACTGAGATCCCACTGAAGGCCATTAACTCTGCAGGAAGTTGAGTTGGAGGGGCTGTAAATGCTCACCTGCTGACAGACACGGTCATGCACATCTACTTTGATTTGCTTTGAGTGATTATGTATATGATGCCGCTTATGGCTGAAAGTAAGCGGAACAATCAGTTAGTGAGCTCAAACTGTAAAAATCTAGAAAAAAAACAAAAAACAAAAAGATAATCTGGTATAGAAAACGGAAAGATTGGTAGAAGCTGAACTGTTTGTGATTGAATCGAGGGCTATTTTGTTGCTACAATGTTTCAAGCATTTTCAAGTTACGAGTTCTGATAATTGTATATCCGCCCTGACACAAAAAGCTCATTCCATGCATCCAGAATCCAAACACATGCTGCTAATTTACTGAATCACAGGTTTCTAAATCAAGTCAAGCTGAGCAACAGAAAGGCAGTAAATGAGCTTGTGTATCTGCGTGTCTGTTCAGATGGTTAGTTTGCCTGAAGGCAAAGATAATAGAAGAATTAGAGCATTATTAGACATTTTGCATAATACGTATCACTGATGTCTTTCTCTAGGACGGAAAACATCACTTTAGCCTCTATATGCCTTTCATCAAACAGCCACAACAGAAAACTGGGTCCGATTAGAAAAAAGTGAGAGAGGGACTATTTACACTAAAAATAGTTTATAGTTTATGCTTTTTTTTCTTTTTGATTCAGGTGGACATAAAGAAATCATTAAAGTGTGTGTGTGGGCAGCTGCTTGTGTCAGTGTCTGAGGCTCCTAGTAATTTCTCAGATGAGATTAACATTGCAAACATTTCCTCACACATTACCTCATCCACATCAAAGTGCTCTACGCTGATGTCACCACACAATTAATGTCTATTGAAAACACACACACACATGCACCCTGGCCTCTCATGCACTCACATACACATTCTCTGTCTCTATAAAGATAAAGGTAAATGCAAAAAGTTAAACAAAATGCAGATTTGTGATTTTGTGTTTATCAAGTCAGTTTGATCCTGTATTTTTGCGCATCAAAAACCATCAAATGGCTTAACAGTATCTCCTAATGAAACAGGAAGTTAGGGTAGGACTTCAGATTTAAAGAAAAATATTGCAGCCAATTTTAAACTCAAGAGCCTTTAAATCCAAACACAATATACATTTTCACAACTAGTCTAACACAACATCCTGTATCATTTTCACTGACACATTCAACTGAAAGAGGATGTTTGCAGAATAGTTAGTGTGAGATAAAAGCATCAATCTTATCACTTTGCTGGCAACAACAGGACACTTATTGGGATAAAATGAAGCAAACATACAGTACTGGTGAGGCTACACTGTCATTTACTAGAGACACCTTTAAAGCATGAGAGCTGAAGAGTGAGAGAACGCTTTGAAGCCTTGAAAATGAAGCAGCGCTCCCCGTTTGTTCTACTCTCTCTTCCCCTTAGGTGATCCCTCCTTTACCCTCTCCCTATTTCCCCTCTTCCTTTTCTCTTTAAAGGCAGAGAAAAGGAATAACTAAACTGCCCCAAAAACACAGAGAAAAGACTTTTCAAACATTGTTTGAAACTCCAGCCTGTTTCTCTCTGAAGGACTTTAAAGACCAGAGCAACAGAGAGCTGGAGATTTGTGGAAACATCAAGTAAGAGATTTACCAAATCCTTCAATATTACTATTTAATAAGTATTCAAAACACAGATAGACGGTGATAAAAACATGAATTAAACATTAAACAAAAAAAGGAGATTTTATTATTTTTCCCTTTTTTATGTATCAATGTGATAATTATAACATTTTAAACATCATTTCCTCTCATCAAAGTATTCACTTTATTACTCACTTCAGTAATATTATGAAATGTTTTATTTTAAAGTTTAAAGTGTACTTTTTAGTTTATTCTTGTGAAAGTGAATTTTCAGCAGTTATTACTCCAGTCTTCAGTGTCACAAGATCCTTACATTTACGAAAAAAATTAAATAATATTTGGGAGGTTTTCTTGTTTCTTCTTAGTTTACTTACATATAACAGATCAAGAATCTTAATCATACCCTTTGAAGTACAGGAGAAACATAAATGTGCCAGAGCAGCTGAATAAATAAGTGTTTAGAGGTGGTTGGAACAACACTGTCCTGAGCTCTGCTGCTTGTGGAGCGTGTTTAAGGAAATGTAGAAAACACAGCCCAATTCTCAGCTGTTAATCCTGGCAACCCAGTCCACACATTCCCACCATGCACTTTGATCTCTAGAGCACATCCGGACAGACGTGCTTTAATGCACAATACACACACACACTTTCTTTCTCTCTGATGCACCTAGCCAGGCGCCACCCTTGCCCCCAGCACACCCCCATGCCACACATACCTAAGCACTATTTTTACACACATACTTATACACTTGCATTACACATAGCTAAATGGAAAAACACATAAAAACACGGGCAAACCATTTAAATCAACTACAACTGACATGACTGCAATGCTTTCTGTTTGTACTACAAGCCAGCGTTGCATGTGTACTAACCAAGAGTAACTTGAGAGGAAAGTCCAGTTACCTCAGACATGCCTTTTAAGTTTCCCATCTCATTACAGGTTATCTCAACTTAGATTTAGTTCATGTGCTGCTATTCCTGGATACAGGCTCATTCATAAACCTCAATGAATGAGTTAATGACAGTCAGTGTATTTTACATAAAGTCTTTATAAAATGTGATCTAAATGCTTTTTTTTTGCCATTTTCTTTTTCTTTTTGCAAAGTCAGACTACCAGACTACATCTTATCAGACTACAGTTTGCCTGAAAACACTTTTGAGTGTATACTGTTTAAAACTGACAGTAGATCTTTACACGTTAAAGAAATATTCAAATTTCAAATCATTGTTGTTTCCTTGTATTCTATATTTATCCCAAAAAGGCAACAAATAATCAGCATGTTCAAATGATTTCTGAAGGAATATTAAATAGAAAAATGTTTATATTTTCATATTTCCCAATATTACCATTTTTACTGTATTTTTGATCAAATAATGGCAGCATCTGTAAGCATAAAAGACATCTAAAAAAGATAAAAAACTTTTAAAAGATAAAAAAATAACTTGAAAAAACTTTGATACAGTACATTTAATTTACATATATAATTTTATATTTTTTCATAATGTATTATTATTTTTTATTTAATAAACATACTCAGGTCTACTTATTTAAATTAGTTTAAAAAATGAGTTCATTCACCGTTTGATATAGCAGGTCCCTTCACTCTTCCTGTCCTGGAAGAACAATCTACTTCTCCTCTGTTTTCCTCCTCCCTCCTCGCCTCTTATCCTCTTTTCCATTCTCATAGGAGCCCCTCAACAGCCCTACACTGGAGCCAGGTGCTGTCCCACTCCCCAGAGGCACCCTCTTCCCTTTTCTTTCTCTTTTATAGAGAAACATAGCCTTTCCCTTCCGCCCCCACCCTCTGTCTTTCAATCTCTTTCTGTCATCCTTTCTCAACCAGCCCTGGAGAGACATGGTAAACCTGACGTCTAGAAGAGAAAAAAAAGAAGTCTGAGGGTAAGTGCGTGACAACCACACTTGAAGCTTAAAGTGAAAGAAATACTTGGATATTGGGAAGGGAATAAAAGAGACAAAGGATATAGTGCATATACTGTCACTCTTTGTGCTACAATAAAGAACATTCTGTAGTAAAGACAGCAAGAGAAAGAAAAAGTGTGTTGGTTGTCAGGAAAGGTTTAAACAGCAAGTCTCGGAATCTAAAAATTTCCCTCCAAAAAGTTCTGAAATTCCAAAAGAAATTATTTTTAGAATTACAGCTCTCTATTTGATCTGGGCTTCAAAGTGTTTGGTCTCTGAGTGATACTACACACGGAGTGATACAGAATGCTTTCAAAGTCATGATCAAGCCTGGTTTATAGTTGACCTATTGGCCGCTTCTGACTGTGCCGGAGATTGTGTTTAAAGCTGTGATGTTGCCTGGTTTGCCCTAGTTTAGAACTGTTGTGCCAACTGGTTTCAGAGTAGATTTCAAAAGCCACATTTCAAAGCAGTAACATCTTCTGGTCTTGGCACTTTGATTCTGACTGATTTTAGAGCTATGATGTTGGGTTTCTTCTTTGATAGTGTAATACGGACTGGTTTGAGCACTGAAGAGCTAACCAACTGAAAACTGCGACGCAGTGTAAAAGCAATGTGGACATTGAAGAAGAACCGATCTCAGTTTAACAGATGACTATAGTGACTGAGGTTCAAAACAGCTAGGTAATGGGATTACCACACAGAGAAAATTCAGTAAAGACTGTAAAAATGCTACAGTAAAAACCTATTAATCGGTTAACAGTAAGTTCCCCTACTATATACGGTCAACAACTATATTGGAAATTGCATGCAATCTTACGGTAGTATACAGTTCTTGTAAGTGTACAATAACAAAGCTGCACCATGTGACACAGCAATCAATCACCGATAAGGAAATAAGCGAATCACTGCACTGACTTCAAACTAGAATGCAACAAGGGAAACAGCTTTATATAGAGGACAGGTAATGATGGCGCTAGACTTAAAATTAAACTGCCAGCATGAGAGTCACAGTGCAGCATGCTAACAGCAAGACCACAAATCTGACCCCCACTCTTTTTGAACAAGAACTTATAGTGTAATTTACTAATAGCACAAGGCCTATGCAAACTGGAAAATGTAATAGGCAGAGCTACATAAAGTCTTGTGTGTGAAGGCCAGTTAACACAGCACAACACAAACACACTCATCAAACAGATTCCTGAGTCAGACTCCCCACCGTCCATACCATCTGAACCACATTTTCAACACAGACACACACAAGTGTCCGAACTTAAGCACAGCTGCTGTAAATAACTAACTCTCCAGGTAGCCTCTATTAGTCTCAGTATTATCAGCCTGCATTTATGAGTGAGGTTTATGCTTTCTTCATGCTCAGAGAGTGAGGTAATTCATTGAATTTCACTCAATAAGACAATCAGAAATAAGAAGTATTAAGTAGATTGTTTAATTTAACTTGTGACAAGCTGTTTTTAAAAGATGTGTATTACATAGTATTAACATCTAAAGACAAGGGAAAAGGTGGTGGCTATATTAAACAAATCAATTCAGATCAATATCTCTCAAATGAATAAAAAAAATAGCACCATAAAATAGTTCACTTTCCATCAAACCAAAATTAAATCTGCAAATCCACTTTCCCGCTAAACCAGCTTCAAATTCAGCACTACATAAAATATTAAATTGTCCCAGAGATGCTTCATGTCAAAGCAAAATGATTATTTCTAAATAAATATTTATGTAAATACCTTCCTTCATTCTCTGCAATGCTTCATTAAGCACACACCATTCAGTTATTCAAAATTGTTCAAATGTTTGAATTCGTTCAGCAGAGATCCTTTCCCAGCCTGGCCAAATCACTTCACACCAACTGGAAAAACACACACACACACACACACACACACACTCCTCAGTACTGCTATTGTTTCTTAAACTCCTCATTAGTACATCAGAGGGAAAACAATCAGGTTGTGTGAAAACAAACCCTGCTTCAGATTATCATATTTAAGTAATGAAGGCAACGTTAAAAGAGAAAAGTGAAAACTTTATGACTTTATAACGTTGAATAAATATAAAACAGGTAACTCAGTGAAGTCATTCCAGACTTTGTAACTGTTGTTCAATGCATTATGATCTCTCCAGCTACAATAAAACCTTCTCACAGCAGAGAGTGAAAAAAGTAATAAACTTCAAACTGTGTGAACTTTAACCCAGGCAAGAACTATGTGTTCCACGCTCCTTAAACTTATTTTCTCCCCTTCACACCACGGGATCTAAAATACACACCAATGTGGTTACAATTTCTTCGCTTGCAGTGCAGTACTATGCATCTTACATGCTAAATAAATGTTTATTGCTGCTATAGAGAGTTGCAAAAAAATGCAGCATTTCTCCAGCAACACTTTGGATTTCAAAGGTTTAAGAGCTTCAGGTATGTGTTTGAATGTCCACATATGTGGATTGGGTTTAAGAAGTTGGGACTGCGTTCTCCTGCTGTTTGAGACGGCTCTTTAATAACAGCCTTCTGGATTTTCTTTCGCTTTTTCTGTCACTCTCAGCGTCTCTCGCTATCTCTCCAACCCTCAAAAAAGTCTTTTGAGACTCTGCAACAGCCCTTGACCAAAAGAGGCTTACTCTGAGGTATTTCCAGAGGATTTCTCCTCTCCTAAACGACAGTGCTCTTATGTGTTTACTAGGATGCCAAATCTGAGACAGACTGGCCCTCCCTCCACCCCTCTCTCGACTTCACAATACAGCGCTGTCACCAGCCTGTCAGCCTGCAATGCTTTCAACCCGCCGTGATCTATTACCTACAGAGAGAACTTGCATCTGTTCCTAGCCCTCACACAGTTCTTCCCACCACGTTCAAATAAACCATTTACCCATGTGAGCCGCCAGTGAAAAAGTTGACGCGCCTTTTGTCTAAACATGACTGCTAAAACATTCTCCTTGTTGGGCAAATTCAAGATAGAAACGCATAACTTTTTGCATGCAAGAAGAAAAACGATAAAAATCCAAATATATGCTCTCAAACACACATGCTGCCTTTAAGATACCAACCTACTTATTTATTTGCCTATTGATATTTGCTCTCCGAATGATGTGCCTGTCAGAAATAAGCAGTCTGAACCTGTCTGAAAACCTGACTTTTCCTCTTCCTATCATTCAAAGGAATAACAACACAAAATCTCCTCCTCTGGCTTCAAAGGCAGCAGCTGAAACCGTGGAGAGCGTTTTAACAGACATCATTAAAGGGAAACGTGTATTCAGAGAGTGTTTCGCCTTTAATCACTTTTGGTAATAACGCCTTTGGCTTTTATAGCTGGGCTCAAACTACAGAGTGTTTCCAGAGAGTAAACTATTGTTCTTGGTGACGTCACACAACAATGGCACGATCGTTTTCAAAGCGCGTGAATTGGGTGGTCTAGAAGCGCGTGTGGCCTCTAAAAGCAAGCAACGACCATTATACAACGCGAATATCGCGCTTTTACCATTTATAACCCAGTATGGTGCGTTGACTTGTAATGTCCATTAACTTTTTTAATTTAACACGGACTTTAAAATGTACACAAACGTAAAGAACTGTTTGTTTTTTCCAATGCGCAAACGAGTTTTCTTTCGAGTTTCTCACTAACCACGTTTTTTTTTTACTTCACTAGTTCATTTTAAACAGTTCTGTGATGCAACAACTAAATTCTTAAATGTACAAATATTCCATTTATTCTATGAGCTAATATGAGGTGATAAAATATAACGTATACCATTACAGAATAATTGGAATTCTTTGTTTAAAATAGTTTTAGATCCTTACAGCGCGTCACCCCTCTGACACTGCTTGATATTTCATGTCAACTACCCATGAGCTGAATTCATGCAGAACAACTTAAAAGAAAAGAGTTGCATTGCAGTTTATAAACGACGCGTTTATCGCAACAAAACAGTTTTATAGGTTGAAATGCAAACTTTAAAAAGCTCCATGCACGCATCCCTTACTTCAAAGTGCGCAACGTTTCACCAGTCAATATCTAAACACCCAAACAGTTAATAGTCTTGGAATGAAATGAAGGCGAAACGCAGACAAGTTCACTTTCTCAAAGTCCAAACTCACACATTTAACATGCACGTGATAAAAAGCCATTAAAACCTTTCACGTACCCTTGGAGACAGTCCGCAGGTATTTTTCTGCTGGCAGTCCTGCTGATCTACACGAGAGCTCGAGCAGTAATACTTCTGCTTAACCATCCAGTCATCCAGTCCTTTCCTCGCCAAACACGCGTTAACTACAAAACTATCGCCTTAAAAAAAGCAAGAAAATACAATTTATACATAATACCATTGTGTACTTAGCAGCTAAACAGCTTTCAAGTTTGTTTCTAACGCTTTTCTTTTTGTTCACGCCAAATGTTCAAAGATGCAGCTTTGTTTTATTAGTCATTTAGCCAGCTCACACGTTTTAAATATTATTTGTATAACAAATAAAGGTACTCACCCTCAGGACTCTCCCTCGCTTTACAAATAGCAGCTTTAAAAAGAAAAAAAATACGTCGTATAAATGGATTAACGTTACTCGAAAGAACTCAAGCGCTTTACAATCAAAGAGATGCCGTCTTACCATGTTTGGAATGAAGTTTACCCATTTCTCTGCATCGGAGAGCAAGTGAGAAACATCAGAAATGAAAAACAATCCAGAAAGCGTGCGATATTTGTGAGCGTCCGTGGAGAACAGCGCGCGGGCTCCGTACACATCCAGCAGCGGAGGAGGATCGAGTGATCTGCGGCTCCAGCGGACCAGACGCGAGGCGCTGCAGCCACTCAGCGAGCGTGATTGACGCCTCGCGCAGGCCGCCTCTCCTTTAGTCTGATTGGACCGAGGCGGCACATGAAAGGGAAGCGGGATTCTTTTGGAGTCTCCAAATATAAAAAGAGCAGCGCAAAGCCCCCCGTGGGCGCCATGAGCAGGACGTCAGCTAAACACGTCCAGCCGAGCGGACACCAATCGCTGCTTTGGACAAGGAAGTGAATAACATTAGAGTGTGAAAAATGATTGTCTGGATAAACTGTAAACGCCACTCTGGTAACAAATTACTTTGAAACTTTTTTTAAAACCCTTTTTAACTAGCTATGTAATGTGCCCCGCGTATAGCGCACTAATATGTAAATCATATGGTCTAGGCTAGAAGTGAACAAACCTCAGACAGAATTTACCTATATCTATTAATTGAATATACTGTCAGTTGCTAACAGTGTTTTATTTACAGTATTAACCATTACAATATTGCCAAAGCCAATAAGGTATACTTACAACAAAGTTATAAACACAATTATTAAAAAAATAAATAAACAAAGTAGGTAATATATGACATTTAAAGACCATTTAAGAAGAAAAAAGCCTGAATCAACATTAGCTCTTCTAATATCATATCCTGAGAATCTCTTTTTATACAGCGCATTACTGTAAGAAGCCACAAGGGAAGTCATCTCCCATACAAATCAGTAGCATGAAGGGCTTCTTTCTTTGTGCCGTGTTCTGCAGATGACAAATGAATGGTCTGTATTTGTGGTGCAGCTCATGATGCTTTTGGGAGACCCATTGCTTGGATTCCAACTTATCAGGAGGCGTGATTTAAAACGATGCAGTAAAGTATTCACAAAAATCACATCCTGCAATTCTGCAAAGTCGACATAGATCTTCATTTCACAGCCAGTGAAGGTGCAGACAACTGGCCATAAGCAAGCAAAGTGTGTTGTAAATGAAGCACTGATATTAGGTGCCAAACATAAACAAACCAGTCATCCAAACTCCTTAAAGTCTTCCCAATGAAAGCTCAATGAGGTTTGAGGAACGGCATTCCAGTGCATCAGGCTCTAGGTGAATCTTTTCCAAGACAAGTCGTGCATGTCCGCAGTCTTGGAAAAACTCATGCGGATACAAACAAACATGCACACATGCCAGAGTTGGGCATCAGCGCCACAGCAGATTTCACATCCTGCTTCTCAAAGCAGAGGATTCTGGCTGGCTTTGAACCTCCCAGACACACACGCATATATACACGCACAGAGATGAGCATGTTATTATACCCTGCATACACATATTTTCTCTCTCTCTCTTTTGCTCACACACTAACACACACGCAAGGGCTGGGAACCAGCCGGCTAGTCGCTTTGACACACTTCCTGTGCTTTGAAGCGGCCAGTGGAGAGATGGCTTTTCCCATCATCGCCTTTGAAGCCTGCATGAGGAGGAGGCTGTGTGTGTATACATGGTATGGGGGAAGGGAGGTACTGACATTAATTCATTGTAATGGCTCATCGGTTGCTTTTACTTTGCGAAACGATTAAAGCATCACGCAGAAAGTTTTTTTTGTCTTTCACAATATCCAGTTGAATAAATGATTCAATCTCATCACACATCCTGCGGTGTTCTCCTAAATGTCCTGGGATTGATTAAAAAATGTAACATTTTGGCATTTTAAATCACCTATAAACATTTCAGCAGACCGACAGAAAGCAAGAGGAGGACAAGGCCAGCAGCTGTGGGGTGTTCAGCAGACATGTGACCGTTGCTTTTTTCTTGCGGGACAAAAGAGTGCAGGGTGTTAGAGGGCAGAGGGCAACAGTCCTGCAGTACAGTGCAGAGTCCTGGGATGGATGCAGAATGAGGCTTTGTAAAGACCCAGCATGCTGTGTGTCAGAAGAGGGGGGTCTGGGACAGTTGTGTGTGTTGGGGGAGGGTGGTGAGAGACAGCAGGCTGGCATGTGTGTAGTGTGTATGCCCGCTAGATTAGCACCATGACCCCGTTGTGCAGTGAGGGCAGACACAGTCAAAGACAGGCTGCTCACATGATGGGTAAAACAAGTCACCCTGTTTACTGCAGTATCTACTTTAGAATTTAAAAAATGTTCAATACATTTTTTTATTTATTTACCCTCATGTCATTCCAACCTATACAACTTAAAATCTTCTGCTCAAGACAATTTTAAGAACTGTTTTGAGTCGGTGCTAAAACAGCACTGTATTATATAGGGGGAACGTGAGCCATTTTTCAATATGTGTGGCAATGTCTGTAAAAACCCAGCTAAAGTCATTTTTGTCATTTACAGAAAATGTAACCTTAATGTCTTTAATATTTACTGAGTGTGGCCATGTCAAAGATTGCAATTATAATGAAATTAATGGTTGAAATCAACTTTGAAGTTTGAAAATCTTGAGACTTTAGCCTGCATTTTTTGTCTTCCACTGAAGTAAAATTAGAACGACACGACAATGCCGACAATGCTTACATTAAGGTGAATTTTCCCTTAAAGAAAGTTTACATGAACCTAATTATCCTATCAGACTTGATTAAAATTGCTTAAAAGTCAAATAATTAAAGATGTATTGAAGCCCAACATAGTGTATGCCGTGCTCTAGGAGTAAAGCATCTTACTGGATAAGCTTTTTTTAAAGGTTCGTCCTTTAATTAAAAGGATGCTGATGTGGTGTTTTATCTTAAGGGCTCCTGGTGTAAAAAGGGGAAACTGTGGTGTCCCACTTAAGAATGCCGTTTTATCTGATGAAGCACACACAAACATCCGGACGCATACACATACACATACTCATGAAGGATCCTCATAATCAGGCATCACCGCTGAGAGCGTTTAACACTACACATTAACTCCAGTTATAAAGCAGATGCATTTATACACACTTTAAAAGTTTGATTTCAGCTGTACTAAAGCAATAACTCAACTTTTTAACGTGCAAACTCTTTAGTTTGACTGAAATTGTGTTGTGAGTGTTGCTTTTTGTTAAGTGGGACACTATGTCTCCTTCATGGTTATCGATGGCCTTTTAGGTCACAGACTCAACACTCACAAAATCATAAAAAATCGATCACTGCATGGGCAGCGTAAAAGTAAAACTTCTTCCAAAGTGGTTATCTGAGTGTGTGTCCCCTCTCTGTGATATCTGTGCCCTGCACTGGCTGGTTTTGAAGCAGTTGGGGGTTTTGCCCCATCCAAAATGAGGACACAATTAGAGCGCTGAGCGGAGAACAGTGGGGATCCCTCTTTGAAGTGTGGATCAAATAGAAGAGCCGCATGGTTTTGTTCAGAATGACAGAGCTGGCAAACTCACCACAGCACGGCTTATAGAGAGAGGACTTTATGATGCTCGTTAATTATCCTTTCTGTCACAGGCCATAGAGAGGAAGAGAGAAGGGAGAAAGGAAGGAAGAGAAGGACGGAGTATGAAAGAAAGCTACTGTAATGGCATAGTGGGTGGATGTAGGTGAGTGGTCGACTGCATGCAGGGAGCACTGAGACGGCTGGAGGGAAAAGGAGAATGACAGACTTGATGATGAAATAAATGTTGGTAAGTACGAGTTTAAATAGAGTTTGGTGGTTATTTTAAATGGAGCAGATGGCCAGAGAGGGTGAACCAGAAATAATGACAACAACAACGAAAAAACAGGAAGCAAAAGTGGAAGGAACAAACAAAGCAAAGAGAAAGGGAAGCTGGAGATAAACAGTTTCCTGAGATAAGAGGTGCCACCAAGACAAATCAAGGCTTTAAAGTGTGAGACGCTCCCTGGGGGCCACAGAACTGTAAACCTTTAACCACGGCTTCAGAGACTAATCCTGCACCTGATCCAAACACTGGCCATCCTGAAGCATCCCCCCTTCTCGCTATCTCTGTCTCTCTCTGAGCTTATTGTTCCAGAAAAGTGACATGAATCATTCCACGTAGCTTAAAAGTGAATAAAACATTGAGATCAGCACAAGAACTACAAAAAAGTATATCCATAATGAGAACATTCGAAGAATCCACAGCACTAGAAGTCAGACGGAAACTGCTTAAATGCCAAGAAAATGTTCGGTTAGTAAGTTAATTTTCATAATCACTACGGTGATCACAGACCAGTACATTTTTACCTAATGGGACATTTTTGGTTCCTACGAGGAAACAAGCTTGGGAATCATACAGAATGAAGATCTTTGAAAATCTAAAATAGTCAGTCTTTCAGTGAGGGGAAGGGGTTAGAAAATACAGTTTGTACATTAGAACAACCATTACATCTATGGAATGTCCCCACAGAAAAAAACACTGAACTCCTAAATTTGATTTAAAATAAAGCCTGTTATAAATTCTAAACAACTGGACAACAAACAACAAAGCCTATTTCTGCAGTTGTAAGTGTCACAGTCGCCAGCTGGAGTGCCCATGAACTCTATTAGAGGGCACTCCACCCAGGACTCAGCCACTGGTTTCTGGATTCCATTTCCCATGTGTCCCTTGCCCCTCATGTCACCATGTCTTGTGCAGCCTTGGTAAATGTGTCATGTTCTGATTGGTTCCTTGTATTGCATGTGTCTTGTTCTCATTGGTTGGTTCTGTCTTGTCTGCCCTCTGTCTAGCTTAAAAGAAGCCCTCACCCTCTCTCTTATGCTGATTATTGTTTAGCCTATTCCTTGTTTTCTAGTTCCTGTGTTTTTGACCTTGAACTGTTTTCTAGTTTTTTGATTGTTTGCTGCCTGCCCTGACCCTCGCTTTGTTATTGGATGCTCTTTTGCCTTTGGATTGTACACTTTGCTGGTGTTTGACCCTGCTTGTTTGACTACGTCTTGTGAATAAAGTTTTGCACTTGGATCCCCACTCGAACCTCAGTCCCTTCGTTTCGCTTCGTTTATTTTGTTTTTGATATTGGTGCAATGCAGGACAGGGCTGTGGCTCAGTTGTTTCTGACTCAAAAAAAAATTAAAGCATAATTACTGTAAGACTTTTATGTTTTTTCATTTTTATTTTTTGAGCCATACATTGTTTAAATGACAACATTATAACATAATACTGTAAACAACAACTCTAACAACAATTTTGGTGGTTTGAAACATTTTAAAGCATAAAGTTTGAAGATGTCACGCTCAGTAATCACAGGGCAACTGAAGTAAAATAAAAGTTTAAAGGTTAATTCAAACAAACAGAAATACTTCATCCACAGGTGAATATTGAGGTAAGTGACTTCACATTTCTCATGGGAACATCATAGGTGAGTATCAACACAGGTTTGTTGGAAACACAGCAGGTAAGTAACTCAGGTAATTCAGTTCATTGCTTCAGAAGGCAGACATTCTTTAACAGGTAAGTAAAGGGTTTTTATACTCAAAGTCCAGCAGGATTATTGATCCTTAAGAGCTCCGTGATTCCAATAGTGCTCAACAGTCTTTAGTGTTTAGTGAAATAAAAGTCTCATACAGAGTTGGGTGTGATCAGCGATCTCAGAATTCCAAGCTGAAATAACAGATGAGGGGCAGACAGCAGGTAGGTATTGCGGTGTAACCTTGAGCTCAGCCATTGGGTGTTTCTCAATGTCAAGGATACGTCCTTTGCAGGACTGGTCCTTCCAAGTCACTTCCTTCAGAGGCTAGGCGAGGCTCCTCTTAAGCATTCGAAGAACACGTAAATGGAACAGGCTAGCAAGTGCACGTTATTGCGTCATTACGTCAGTGAAAAGGTCCGCTTTCGGCGC
>JAUMHR010000295.1:2372113-2382746 GCA_032361145.1 Enteromius fasciolatus
GTCAGGACCACTGCCATGAGAAAACTGGGCCACCGTTATGATAATGGGCTACTATTGCCACACTTGTTTCCACTACTTTTTTGTTTTCATAATAAACAAGAAAATAATATTGCGATTTTCCAAAGAAATGTACAGTCCATCAAACCAACATTTATCCAGGCACACCAGTGCAACACAACAACAGAAGATTAGAACCAGAAGATGTTTTTACAGTCTGATGCTACAGGAAAAGCTCAACAAAGAGCTTTGATTCTTTAGATTTAGATTTTTTTGTAAAAGACCTTCGGTATTTTAAATTCTTTAAGCATAATTTCAGCCTCAATCCATATATAAGCCATTTGTACAGTGCCCTCAACTAATATTGGCACTCTTGATAAATCTGAACAAAGGTGGCTGTGAAAATAAATCTGCATTGTTTATCCTTTTAAACTTTCTTTAAAAAAATTCACAGAATTCTGACCAATCATTGAAGTAAAACAATAGAAAATAGGGAGAAAAACTGAAATAAATGTTTTTCTCCAACACACGTTAGCCACAATTATTGGCACCCAATTATTGCTATGTCCTTTTCCAGTTTACAAGTTTTCTACTGTAATGCCTGAAGAGTTCGGAGAACACTTGATAAAACAGACCACTCCATGCAGCTCCATGTTGGTTCTCTTTAGTTCACCTCACTCAGGGTTCAGGTCAGAGGACTGGGACAGCCATGACAAAAGCTTCATTTTGTGCTCAGTGACTAATTGTTTGTTTTGGGTTATTGTCCCAGTGGAAGACCCAACCATGGCCCATTATAAGATTTCTAACAGAGTCAGTGAATTATTGATTTGTTATCTGTTGGTATTTGATAGAGTCCATGATGTCATGTGTCTAAACAAGACGTCCAGTACCTCCAGAAGAATATAGACCCACAACATCAGAAACACAGCAGTATATTTCATTGTACACATGGAGTACTTTTTATCCCTGTGTTTATCAAACCCATCTTGAGTGTTTGCTGCTAAAAAACTCATTTTTTAGTTTCATCTGATCCTAGAAGCCAGTTCCATTTGTAGTTCCAGTCCTGTCTGACAACTGAACATGCTGGAGATTGTTTTTGGATGAGTAAGGAGAATTTCTCTTAAACCCTCCTGAACAACATGTGATGATGTAGGGACTGTTTGACAGTTTTTTTTAAAGGTTTTCTGACCCTGAGACTCAACTGTTTTCTGCAATTCCAGCTGTCATCCTTGAAGAGTTATTAGCCGCTCAAACTCTACTCCTCGCTGTGTATTAGGATTATTATATATTGTATTAGGATAGTCCTCTTCCAGGAAGTTTCCTAACATTTTATGTTAATTGGACATTCTTAATTATTTCCCTGATGGTGGAAATACTCTGCTCTAGCTCTTTTCTTAAAGCTACTTCACTAATTTGTGAAGCTCAATTATCTTTTGCAGCACATCATACAGTAAATATATTATTTGTTGATGATTAATGGATTTTTGGCTTTGATTTCCCTCCTATATATATAAATATTTCTGTGAAAGAAGGAACCATGGCTGGATATTTTCATGTTCATAATCACCCTGGAGTGCTTAAAACTGTGAATATGAACGGGAATATACTTCAGAGATATTTTATTCATAACATAATTCTGGGGGTGCCAATAATTTTGGCCAACAAGTATTGGAAAAAAATCATTTATTTCAAAATGAGATTTTTTCCCCATTTCAATTGTTTTATTTCAACGGTAGGTTAGAATTTTGTAGATTATTTTGAACAAAAGATAAAAAGGATGAACAATTTGAACAGATTTATTTTCACAGCCACCTTTGCTCAGATTTACCAAGGTTGCCAATATTAGTGGAGGGCATTGTATAATAGTAATATTGTATAATATTACTATTATATATTATATTAATTTTATATAATTTTTTATATTTTATTATTATTATTATTTATAATTATTATAAATATTATTATTTATAATTATTATATTAATTTTATAATATTATATTAATATTCTGTAATATAATTAATACATATTATCCAAAATCCAGGAGTATCAAATTATTGGAAAAGTCCAGGAAATACATGTGTCTAACGGCCCATAAATAGACAGTTTATTGTCCTTTTTCCTCTTTCAAGATACTAAAAATTGCTAAAAAAAACAGTTAATAGTTTATATGCTTACTTGAACTTTCTCTTTCTTCCTGGACTATTTATGTTGCTTCCCAGGCTATTTGTCCTTGTCTTATTGTTTTTCTGTTGGGATTTGTAATCATTAGCACACACTCTCACACACTTCCTCACAAAATTGAGTATTATGTGGCAGTTCAATTCCACAGGCTCTCTCTTTACTTCTTGAGTGGATCAAATTCTCGCCATCACATATATCTCAGGAATCCATAAGGCCTGGTGTGATGCGTTGATGTCATCTAAGTCAGTTTGTAAGCTGTGGTCACTCATGAGTCACTCGGACACACACAAACAACGTGCAGGTCTTCTGTGTGTGTTCCTCAGCTGCCTGTGGTGGGAAAGTGGAGTTACACACCGAGAGGAGAGGAGTGATCTACAGCCCATCATGGCCCCTCAACTATCCGCCCGGAGTGAACTGCAGCTGGAATATACAAGGAAGCCGCGGAGATGTGATCACCATCAGGTAGATGCACACAAGCAGTCTCTCACAGTGGTGATTAAATGAGTGGTAACTTACCGTAATGCATAACAAAATGTCCCACCAGCATCTGTCCTGTTATTGTGCATTTGTATTTCTCCTCTGTGCTAGCGAGAAATGCCGCTCTTCATGTACATCATTTAGTCATAGAGACATTCACACTGTAAGAGACCCCAACAGTTTTTATTTTACTTAATTGTATGACTGTACAGTATTTCCAAACAACAAACCAGCATAAGTGATTTTCAAACTAATGAATTGTTTTTTGGATGTCAGTGTTTATGAGCCAGTTTGCAAGTGTATATTGGTTTGCGCATTCTTCCATACAGAAGTGCTTAGACTGCTGTATGACTAGAGCTGACTGCAGGGATTTTATAATGTACTATTTCTTGCCTCTCCTGCCACTGTTGTGTGTGTGTGTGTGTGTGGGCTTCGTCACCGCTTTAATGATATTATCTAAAAGCATGACATCATCTCCTCTGAGATTTGTTCTAAGAGGAAACCTTTAAGTGGAAAAGGATAACAGTTCTGATAAACCGAATTTTAATTTCTTTTAATCCATACTGGCTAAGTATTCATTGTCTAAACGCTGGAGTAGAGGAATTTATGCAACCCTTGATCAATAGTAATAATTTGCAATACTGGAAATACAATGTGATAATGGTTATAACTTTAGTGATTTTAAAGTTATTGCAGTTTTGACAAAGCCTAAATGTTTTTCTTCCAGCAAGCCTGTGTTACTTTGATTTAAATCTGCCAATTTTACAGTGTTTGATGCATCTAAACACTGCATAAATACACTTACACGATTATAAGCTATAGTTGCAATGCAGCACAGGCCTGACAGGTAAAGAGGCAGTTGTGCCAACTGGCCAAAAACTGTCTGGCACTGGCCCCAGGCCATCAGGTCATCCTTATTGCTGAGACCTGTCTGAAATATTCCTGGGGGGAGAGAGATAAGAAAGAGAACATAGCAATAGATGTGTGACGTTGTCAAGTTATTGGCTGCAAATAGCCCATTCTTCTTTAATGGTAATAAACGCAGATTTTATCTCTCACTCTTGAGTATTTGTGTTAGTCTGTAATATGTGTGTGTGAGAGAGACAGAGAGAGAGACCTTGCAATCCACTTTAATCACCAAAATACAAAACCATCATACATCAATCAACACCATGAGTACAGAAGGGAGAGAAAAAAAGTAGTATCTGCAAATACTACTTAAGAGATCCATCATCATCAATTCCACAAATACACTGATTTACTCACCGAAGATTATTAAAGTTTCCAAATCTTCCACCAAATTGTAAAAAGCATATTCTATTTGTAATCTTGATTTTATTAAACCCTTTAAAATCAACACAGCATCAGCTGACCCCACACCACTGAGTTTACTTTTACGTTGACAGCCATATTGCCATTTTGGCCTGTCCAAACAAAAAATGAATTAAAACATGAGCTTGTTTCCTATTCCAGCTGTATTTGGGTCCAAAAATAAAAAACATCATAGAAAAAACCTCTCCCAAATTTTGACACCATTCCTCAATTTGAGCAAACAATTGTTGTAGCCTCGTACATTAACAAAATAAGTGAATAATCGTCTCTGCTACTCCACACCCTTCCCCTACCTGTGGACGTGTGTGCTCTGTGTCTGTTTGTAGCTATTGTACCATGCTGTAACATTAATTCTGCTATCACTGAAGGCCTCCAGACTTTTACTCAATTGGAGGCTTGTAAAAGGTCCTCCAGCTACCTTTAGGGAAAGTCCAATCCAAAAACCTCTTGCCTCTTCGCCACTTCGAAAGCCTTCCAAGGAACGCTAATGCAAAGCCTTGGTACACGCAGTACATAGTGCTAGTTTCCCAGTGTTACTGAAAAGTCCAAGTAGAGGAGTCCTGAAAGTAATTAAACTCCCCTCTCGTTCTTGAAATTGGTCAACAGCAATTGCAACTTCAAGCCTTGGGAAAGAAAGTTCATTCTCACCCTCCATTCGATTCAGAAGGGATATATCGTCCGCCGGTAATGAATCAACAAGACTTTTCATTAACCTTTGTGCCAGTCGAATAGACCTGGCACCCATCTTAGTCGAGAGTCTCTCAGCTGACATCCATCCTTCTGCTGTGACCAGGTCTCCAATTCTGAGAATTCCTGCACTCCTTAAAGCATCCCTCACCCATTGTGTTTGTAGCATTTCCATGTCCATCACAGGGTTATACAACAACGGTTCCATAGAGGGGCCTTTTAGCTGTCTGGAGTCTAAATTCCATTAGCCTGCTTTTAATGTCCACCAAACCTTGTCCTCCTTCTTGTTTGGGTAAAAACAGTACTTGAGCTTTAAGCCAGTGTTGGCTGGACCAGTGCTTTTTAAATATCTTCACAAAAAATTCTTTCTTAAGCCCATTAAGGGGTCTGTTTTTAAACATGTAACTGAATACGCTGTATATTGCTGACAAAAGTCCCTTATATGAGCTTTACCAACTTGTCACCATAAAGACCAAACATTATCACATCTGCTCTTTTCATTTCTCCATGTTTCCCTACCAACATTAAAATCAAGAGTGCAATAACAATCTTTCTGTTGTTTCAAAAAATGCTGCAATTTATTAAAAAAATTTATTCTATCATATCCCCCATCAGGTGCATATATATTAATAAAAACAAAGCAAAGATCATTAATTCCTATTCTTACAGCTAGTAATCTCCCTGACTCAATTTCTTTCTTAAATAGACACTTTGCCTTAATTAATGGTGAAAAAAGAATGCCAACCCCTGCACTCAGATTAGATCCTTGACTTAAAAATGACAATTTCTCCACCATAAATTCCAAGCAGTCTCATTATTAAAATTGCTATGGATCTTTTGTAAAAATATCATATCTAAACGCTTCAATTTGATAAGTTCTAAAATTGTGTCAACTTTCTTCCTTTCCAATTTACATGAAGAGATACAACCTGAAAAATCAGCATAGGGAAAAGAAAGATAAGAATGAAAAAAGTCAGGAAAGAAATACCCTCACCCATAGTGATTAGTCATTTTTCCCCCTTTTCAGCCTCTCCTTCCCTTTCTCTTACCAGTAATATGTTTCTTCAATCTATACCGCTTCTGCTGTGAAAGCTCTTTATCATTGCTTACTTTCCTTGCCCACATCACAGAGGCCACAAAAGGAAAGAAATCACTCACCTCAACACCTTTTCCCTTTGCTTCATCCAGAAAAGCATTAATTTGTTCCACGGTGTACAGATCTTCTTTATTAACCTTAGCCAACCTTTACTGTTTTCTTAATCTCTCATACTGTCATCAGTACTTTGCGACATGCCATCAAACTCATCTCCTGACCCTTCCTCAACAAGCTGTTTCTTTGTTTGATCCCCTTCCTCAGTATCATTCACATTCTTACTTCTATCAAGAGTAACATTGGTGACGTACGTCAAAAGCAGAACTGCAACCAACTTTTTCATCATGGTTTACATTGCCATCTTAGCTGATGCATCTACTTCGGCCCAATCCCAATCTATTTTCTACCCCTTTGCCTCTTCCTCGCCCCTTCCCCTTGCCCCTTGAAATAAAGTGGAAAGGGGAAGGGTTAAACATTTTCCCCTAAAAAAAATGGGACACCGCTACTACACTGTTATACGTCATCATCCATTGTCACTAGCTCCTATGTTACGTAACACAAAAAGAAATTTTTAACGCACATTCAAGTGAGGTCAAATACTTGTCTTTGAAACTAAAAATACATGTTTAAGAGCAATAGACTTAGACTAGCAATGGACTTTTTCATATCACATCAATTCTTTAACAATGGCATTATTTGAGACAAAGGGCGGAACATTAGATATTGTTATTTTTGTTGCAGGTCATGGGCACAAACAGTTCTCTCACCCTCTGTTAGCTGAATAACTAACTGCTCCATTTTCAAAAATACAACAGTTGCCTTATTCATTCGTGAAGCTGATATAATATTAGCGAATCCAATTTGTTCTCCGACCACTACAAGTAGGTTCTACCTGGACCCATTACGCCGTGTCATGTGTGTCATGCCTTGACTCGTGTCGACCATGTCGGCCAACAAAAAAGTCGTGCTCTGGGTGGTCAAATTTACATGACACCTCTCTAGTCCGAGGAACTATCGGCAAAAAAAGGGGGAAGAAAGTCAAAGAAAGAAAAAGAACACCAACTTTTTACATCAGCAGTCACCAACACACTCCCAGCATGCACCTCTCAGAGAGAGAGAGAGTGTGTGTACTCTGTGATAATAGTTCCACTGCACATATTCTCTCTTTTGTTTATGGTCTCCCATTCCTTGGTATAACCAAAATGTTATTAGAGTCATCCCTATTATGTGGAAAAATCAATATGATGTGTAATTTAAGTTGGTATCACAGGAAGTACTATTATATTAATGAAAACAATTTTCCCAAGGAAAACCTTTAAGAAGCACCTGTAATTAAAAAAACATTATTTGTTGTGACATTTTTTAAAAAGTAATAATTTTTAAATATGGTATAAATACCAATCGTATTAAAATGTGATGGGAAGTTATACAAATTCTGTAAGAATTTTATTATATTAAGTATATTTTGCAATTTACTGCTCATCTTTTTTTGTCTCGTCACAGCAGAAGCGGTTGGAGTGGTTACAGATGTAGCCTTGAAATGAAACACATAAAACAAAAGAAGAAAACAGAGCTCTGCTATGCTTGGATAAATGTTGTTTGATTTTTTTTTAGAATATTAATTTGACATTTTCTTTTAAGCTTTTTTTTATCGATTTATTGTGCCTCTGACATTTCATTTGACGATATTGTTGTAGAAGTTTTTATGCAGTGGAAGTGCTGAACCAGCAGAGATTCCAGCTCATGTGTGTTTGTTGTGTCCAGTTTCCACAGCTTTGATGTGGAAGACACGGGGGACTGCAGGGGAGACTGGCTGCTGCTCGGCCCCACGTGGAAAGCTGATTATCGGTTCTGTGGCTCTGTTCTTCCTCCTCCCTTCATCTCCTCCAGAGGACGAGTCTGGGTCTACTTCCACTCTCAGTCTAACAGCTCTGGACAGGCACAGGGCTTCAGACTATCTTACATACGAGGTGAGTAAACTTGAGTGTGAATATGTTCCATTAGAGCCCGTTCTGCTCTCTTGTGTTTCGTAAAGAAGTTTGTCCCGTATTCCAAGTCTTCTAATATATGATAACTGTGTGAAGAATCACATCATTTTCTGTACTTCCAATACACACAAATATATTTATGTTCGTAGATGTTTAAACCTGGTGCCTTACAGTCATTTGTTATTGTGTGTCTCATAACTACATGTGTGTGTACTGTGTATATTTATTATGTATATATAAATCCAAACACATGTTATGTGTATATATTATATTTTTATAGAATATAAGAATATACATACACGTAAGTATTTTCAAAATAATTCTTAATACTTTTTTTTTAAATAACTATTTTGTGGAAATACTGTCTGTGTACCGTTTTATTACATCCTTTATAAGAAATAAATCTGAAAAATCAGTATTGTATAATGTGCCATTCCAGTGTTTTTGTTTTTTTGGGTGAATCAAACTCTAAGCACAAGTACAGTGCTGATGCTATATAATGCTTTAGTGTTTTAGAGTTTAAAATCAATTGATTGGGCATATTTCCTATCATACTCCATGCATTTTCTTTCGAGTTGTAATGTTTCATTAGATTTAGTTGTTTTCCTACTAAATCACAAAGACTGTTGCCGTGGCATATAGATTTACTGTAAGCACAGATTGACCAGATGAATGCAGGCTTAGAAGATCAATAGTATATGGCCATAGAGTCGTGATGAAATGCTAATGCTTTGCAGCACTTGTTACATAGTGATCTGTGCATATTTGGATAGCAATTCTGTCAGTGTGAATTAGACAGATCTCGGCTGTTGATTATTTAGTTGCAGCTAACATGGAGCTAACGAAGATGAAGGGGATGATTGGCTGTCGTTACTCGGCTCCACAGGGCATGTGCACATGAGTGTGTGTGTGTGTGTGAAGAGTAAAACGCTGCGTTAGTCCTCAGAGGTGCAGTTCAATCAATAATACTGAACGGCTGTGTTTGTTAAGCTGTCACCAGGCAAACACCATCTGCAGAGTGGGTAGATTTGTTTGGCTTATTTCAGCAAACTGTCAGTGTTTACATGCGCAAAAGACTCTCTTTGTCTCTGTTTTTTGTTCATTAGGTCGACTGGGTCAGAGTAGTTGTGAGAACGATGAGTATTTATGTGGAAATGGTAAGTGCGTTCCACGCTCCTGGCGCTGTAACGGAATGGACGAGTGTGGAGACAACACAGACGAAAGGAGCTGCGCTGCCCCACCAACACCCGCCCGGGTCAGTCTGTGTCCGCCTGGTACCTTGCAGTGCTCTGATATCCAATCTACCCACTGTCTGCCGGTGTCTCTGCGCTGTAATGGAGCCCGGGACTGCCCTGACGGATCCGACGAGGCCCACTGTCCCGACACCTCCTGTGGAAAACGTTTAGTCAACTTCTATGGGACGTTTGCCTCACCTGATTTTTTCCGTCCAAACAGGAGCGCTGGAACAGATCTTCACTGCACGTGGTTCCTAGACACACAAGTACGATAAGAACCTCATTTATTCTCGTTTTAGATTGCATTAAATCACTTACAGCATTCTGCTTGGCTCTTTTTGTTTCAGGACCCCAAGCCGTTGGTGCTGCAGGTGGACCTACAGCTGGGTGTGGGAGATTCTGTCCGTGTTTACGATGGTTTGGGAGAACGTGCAGAACGGCTTCTGCAGAGTCTCTCTCACCATAATAACCACAGACGAGCCCTGCTGGAGTCGTCCCAGGGACAGATGAGCATCTTCTACCACGCCAAACCACACAGCCCTGGACACGGATTCAACGCCTCCTACCAGGTCTCTTATTCTAGGTGTTGCTGATACATTTTGATAAATTATGTTCGCGATATTTATTGACATTGTGGTTGAATACTTTGCGCTGGTACAGTAATTGGTCCTTGAATCAAAAGCTCATGGGGACCATGATCAGGCAACAAAAGAATTGAATCCATACATAGGGAAACAATAAACCCAACACACTTCACATAATTGGCAACAGGATGAATTGACTCAGGAAACATGGGACTATATTTACTAAACCAAACGAGGACTAATGGGCTAATTAATCAATGATATAATTGATTAATAATGAACTGAGTAAGGCAAACAATGCCAAACTAGATCAAAACAAGAATTAGTACAGTGTAGAATTGTTTTTTAGTACATTGTTAAAAGCTTGTTTTTTTCATATCTTGTGTAAAGATATGAAGATATCATGAAGTTATGTACGATGATCTTTATGTGTTGACAACTTTGGGTGAAAAAAAAAGTAAAATAAAGTATTACTTCTACTCAGCAAGAACACATAAAATGTATTTAAAGTTATAATAAAGACAGGTATTTCAAAGAAATGCTGTTCTACTGAACTTTTTATTGTTTAAAGAATTCAGTAAAAAATGTGTCATGATTTCTACAAAAATATTAAAAAGCATGGTTATTTTTAATAATACTTATTGATAATAGTAGGAAATGTTTCTTCTTGAGTAGTAAGCATTAGAATGATTTCTGAAGCATCATGTGACACTAAAGGCTTGAGTAATGGCTGTTGAAAGTTAATATTTTCCATCTTAAACAAAAAAATAATATATATAAAATTTTAACAGTTGTTTATTTTTACTGTATTTTTAATCAGATAAATGCAGACTTCCATGTCACACTTTAGTAAGGACCAATTCTTACTAACTAACTAACTAACTATTACCTATGACTTTTGTCTTATTTCATATTCATTCCGTTTTTCTGACAACAGAAACTATTAAAAATATCAGTGAAAACAGTTATATTGAGAACTATGGGTGCATTGAATAACATTATGTGACCACAGAGAAGCAAGATAATATGACACACTGACGTAATGAATATGCAAATTG
>JAUMHR010000295.1:2383865-2402525 GCA_032361145.1 Enteromius fasciolatus
TGCACCTTAACACATAAAGGTGCGACTTCATCAGCATCTTTACCTGCATAGTGCAGCGGTGCATCTTTATCCAGGGCGAACAGAGGTGGGTTGAGGAGGACAGTGTTGTCGTTTTCCATGACGATGCCTTGGTACTCTGTTTCGATCCATGGTTTGTGCTTATTGGCTGAGAAAAAAACAATCACAAAAAAAGCAAGGGACAGGTGTGAGAGCCACAGGAACAAGCTGTGATTCAGAACAAACAGCTTATAACACGTCATTATGAAGGTGAGTGAGCAGAGGTTCAAAGACGAACACAAGCAGTCCAAGCCAAAGGAATTTGCAACATATTAAAAAAAATAAGTTGTGCTAAAATACGTTAGCGGCAGATGGTGCAATGGTTCAGCCAGCTGTACATATGCATAACACTTGCACATTAAGTTACAAACAAACCCATATGGGGATCGACTTAAACTGTGCGATGGACACACACAACACAAACACACACACAGAACACCACGCCTCACTGCTTTGCAGAGTAATTAGGTGTAGAGATGTTTGGCCTGATCGCACACCGTGAGGTATATTGCGCCTATCACTCAAAAACAGACAGATAGCTTCTCTTAGAATGCTTTGAGAAAGACCGAACCATGCAAACCCTTATTAAACACTGTGAAAATGAGAAATCTTCAACAATAAGGCTGGCCTACTGGCCTCAGGTTGTTCTGGCTTGTGCTATATTTTTTACATTCATTATCTTGTACATTTAATTTTTAAGCCTTGTTATTTCAACATTGGTATTCTGTGGTGTATTTTTGCATTGTTACTGCATATTTTGTTTTGTCACTAAGATCAATGTTATCTAGCTGGTTAAAATTACATCGAATTTATTGAAAAAAACAAAACATTAAATAGAATGATTTCTAAAGGAATACAGAATGTTGCATTGAGAACTTCAGTAAGCCATCACAGGAATAAATGGCATTTTAAAACTGCTTACTGTTTTTACTATATATTTGGGAAAAAATGCAGATTTGGTGAGTATAACATATTAAAAAATCCTACTGACACGATATATGGTGTATATTTATATATAAAATGTCAGTATGAATGTAGAAAAAAAATTATTCTAACATATATATAGTTAAAAGAAAAAAAAACTGAATTCTTTTGCAAGTAAAAATCATAACCATATCCTTATTACTAAGACTTGTTTTATAAAAACGATTAAATCTCTTGTCATATGATAGCCTACTATACTGCTAGACAGCATGCTGACCACTACTAACTCAATGCACCAATCTTTTCCATGTGTGGCTGCATGCCGTCCTCCTCGCTCTCATATTTCAAGTCCATCTTTTTTGCCATTTATCCACCTATCCCTTTCTCTCCCACCCACCCACGCCCGCTTTCCTCCCTCTCATCCCTCACTCAGCCCTATAACATTAATCTGAGCATCAGACCACTGGATTACTCCCCGGATTAAGGACCGAGCGACAACGCTGTGCATCTCACTCCATTTATCACACGTGCTTCTTCCCCACACTGACCGGACGACTCCGTCAACAGCTGTGACAGAGGATAGATAGAAAGACTAACGCATGGCTGTGATCACACGGAGAAACATTACCCGCAAATTAAGAAATATAGCATCTCTGGTTTCCCACGTGTCTAAAAATAGCAGAGACGAGAATAGATAAGCTTTCACCCTTTTCTTCAAGGACAAGAGTCGACCTCTCACTCCCCCTCTTCCTCACAGAGATCCTACAGCATACATACATCAGCATCCTTTCTGTCCTTCTCCAAATTTTGCTGTCCCACCATCATCTATTGACTCTTTTGTTATTCCATCACTTTCTTCATCATGTTGTTTCTTCCTATGTCACCTTGAGACGCGGCCTACCTTTTGTGATCTCTACAAAATCTACTGTTGTCATTCAAAAAGGTGGCACACATTTATTAACTGACACGATTTCATGCTTAACACCCGTAACATTCAGCAAAACGGATTGAGCTTCTGTTTCAAATGAACTGTATGTGCCAGAGCTGCGAACAGAAATGTTAATGCACTCATTCGCACTTAATCATCAACACACATGCTCAATATCAACATTCAAAAGGATGGAGGAGACTGACCTTTGTTGCCATGGGCAACCGAAGTCAAGCAAAAGAGGAGAAAGGAGAGAAAACTCATTCTGGCCATCTGAGGGAGGAAGGAGGGGAAGGACAGAGGGAAATAACATGCATTAACCTGATATGAAGCAGTTTAAGATAGAGGACAGAGGAGAAACAGATAAGCGCAAAGACAGAGACTGAGAGACAGACATATTTCCTCGCCTGCATTCTGTAAACGTAAACATTAAGACATTAAATAGCCTCGGTAAATGTGAATATGATATGCAATACCCTTGACATCGTTTTCGTGGCCTAGTATGGCCGAGGAGGTCCGGCTCATATCTGAGATACAGTATGTCGACTATTATATAGCCTGCTGTATTTACCAGTGACAACCAGCTCTCAATAAAACCTTGCTATTAAGCGAATTGAGTGCGCGTGAAATTGAGAAGTCTGCGCATCCTCGCTCACACACGCATGCAGGTGTATCCTCGCGAATGTAGCTCATAGGACAGGTTTGTTAGAAGAATATCAAATGTTTCATCATGACGCTTGTCCTCGAATAACATCTGATCTGAACAGATTAATATAGACTATGTCATTTACTTACATTAGTATTTTTATAAATATAAAGAGTAATATATTCAAACTTGGATGACGGACAGATATCGTTACGTGATATAACCTACTGGTGTTTACAAAGCGTTATTTAAACGACCGGCGTGATAGCTCACTCGTACATCTCACACATATATGCGACAAACACGAATCGATTTTTTTAAGCCTGTAAATGAATTCAAGCGATACAAAAATCGCCATATCGTGTAATAATTACAAAAATGAGAGCAGTTTAGATGATATAGCACCTGTGTCACGCGCAAGAATTGAGTTATAAATATTATTTTGGGATCAAATATACGTTACCGTGAGGAGTGAGATGGTACCCCGCTCAGTCTCCTCTAAGCATCCGTCACACACTCACACCTATGACAGCCTGATGCCCGCCGACACACCGAACGCAACGGCAGGAGGAGCGCTGGGGCCTCCGGTGCCTCCCGAAACGACTCGAACTGCGGAAAGGAGCCAAACTGGAATTTGAAGATTAGATACGAAGAAACCAATGCCCCCGTTGTCGGCGGATACCGTGAGAAAAAAAGACGGTGTAATATCCCCTCCCTCTCGCAGTTTCTTAACCCGCCCACACTGCGTCTCTCTCGCTCTCAGGACTCACCCCCGGTGAAACGAGAATTTACAAATCCTACTGCGGCGAGGGCTCGCTCATTAATATTCATTAGCCAACCCTCCGCCATTGGACAGTAGGAACGCAGCTCATTAATATCTATTACCCAGGCAGCGTCCATTGGAGAACAAAAGCGTAATTACATAACGAATAGATAATATGCGACAACCAAATCGTCTCTATAGGTAGCCACCAAGCGAGATTAGCATAATCTACTTAATATTAATTAGCCAAGTATTGTTCATAGTAGGAAACCTATTCGTTCCTCCCGTTTTAGGTCCCTAAGTCAGCGAGATGGCTGGCTGTGTGATACATCTGGGCTTCGAGGGAAGCATCTGGAGGCTGTTGTGTACTACTACTCATCGTCAAACCACACATTTACTTCCCACTTCGAGTTTGTGATTAATGTCATTTGTGAGAGCGTTTGAACTCCTCACTTTCACAATCTGTGTTCTGGCTCTAGGGCCCAGACTGCAAGATGACGTCATATCGGCTCCCACAGCAGACCGATATAAAACCCTGACACCACAATTCAGAAAGACCAGAACCACACCAAAAGGGGCTTTGTTAAAATCCAGCATTTTTTAATGAGTATTACAAAAAACGGTTTAAAAGTAGTTGTTTTTTCTCTCTCTTTCTCACACTCACACGTTTTTTTTTGTACATTTGGTAGCAGTAAGGCAGAAGTAGTTGTGTCCCAAAAACAATTTTTACATCCATAAAATATGCAACCACATGTATAAATATTATAAAACAACTTCGATGCTACAGTGAGCCTCTGCTCCCTTGGATTGTATCTGGGTGCAGGTTTTAGCCCTCACTGAAGAGTCTATATATATATTTGTGCCAAGGATCTTCAATATGTCATGTCATACAAAACAGATATGGAGGCAAATATGCGGAAGAATTACTGAGAGCAGATCCTGATGTGCGATGAGAAATACGCACCGACACTTTAAGGATTTAACACAGCAGTTTTAATAGTGCCATTGGTGTGCAGTTTACTAAAATACTTCTAGTTTAAATACTCTGCTCTTAATAATACTGACACAAATTTACCATCACATTCATGATTCTGGTAAGTAATGTTGATGTTACTGTGGTTTCCTTTTCACTTGTGCTAATACACTGGACAAAAAGATTCGTCGGACAACGGAGTGAATGAGAAAAGGTCAGATGGATGGACAGACAGTGTTAAATGGAGTGAGAAGACGAGATGACAGAATGACGATCCTTTTATGAAAGTGTCAAAAAAGCTGTACAAAATGTAGTTACCATAAAAGCCACTCTTAAAAAAAAAGAATTCCTATCAGAAGTTGTCTGGTCACAAGAAAGAAATGGTTATAAAAATGAAAAACATTCATTTGTAATGCCAGCGAATGCTCAGTCACTGTTCACTCTTGCGTTTCCATTTCATTCTTTTTGTCTTTTTAGGATAAGTGAGGTGGAAATATTCCTAGCAAAGGAAAATAAAACATCTCATTTGTTTCCATCTTTAAAATGCGTGCTTTGTGTCCCCTCAAAAAAAAAAGTGCACACGTGACCTTGGTGATAACCAAAGTCAGTTCACTGATTAGACTGGAAACAGGAAATGAGATCATTACTGAGTAACGAGTGCAATGGTATGAGCAGACACAGTCTAATTATTTTCAGCCACCAAATGTCAGTAAATCTTATTTAACCAATACAGAACATCAGAAATGCTCGCATTTCTGCAGTTTTTAACCTTTTCCCATTACAGTCCACCTAAAGAACTTTCCAACGGACTAACATCTGTACACATACATCAGTGCTGTATGTAAATAGTAATATATTACTAAAGGCCTTAAAATTTGTCTTCTTCAGGCGCTCTTTAAAAGTCACAGTTCACTTCAGTCAAACCTGTGGAAGAGAAAGAGGAAAAAAGCTGATCAGTTTACATCTTCACAGTCACATCTAAAGCACTTTTAAGTAAGAGACTGCTAAAGAATCTGCCTCTCATATTAAAATAAACAGATGTTCTACAATGACCTGAAAGAAACACTGTGGCAGAGCTAGTGAAATGCTTTGTGAGACAGAGGGATGATACACTGGCTCGTGGTCACACTGATCCTAACTGAATCATCAGTCATGATCTAATGAAGTATGATTATGCTGCTTATAAGTCCTCCTGGGAAGATGCATGTTCGAAAGCCATAATTACGATGTGAGGTGTGGGTTCACGAGATTTGCCTCAGCATAAAAAGGACACGGCAACTGAATATCTCTCGTTGCTACTTCAAGGAGTTTTTTAGCGCTAATGGAATTAAACAAAACGTATGTGCACTATGGAGACCTTTAGATATTTACCTTTAGCTTTTATAAACTACACAAAATAAGTACAAACTGAATTGTTTATATAATTAAACTTATGGTTAAATCGTAATACAAGAATATTTAAAAGGTTTAAAGAACAGTGTGCTGATTTATTTTTTCTTCACATTTTTCATATTTGTTATGTCTTGTCACACATTACTGTTCAAAAGTTTGAGGTTATTGGTAATTAATTTCAAATAAATACTTTCTAATAATAATAAAAAAAGAAATTATGGTTTTCAAAAAAATGATATTTCAGGCAGCACAACTTCATCATATGTGACCCTAAACCACAAGTGACAAATTGAGATTGATACATTACATGAAAGCTGAATAAATAATCTAAATACAGCACAGTTCCATTATTTACAGTAGGAAATTTACTAAACATCTTCATGGAACATGATCTCCAAATAATATTCTTAAGATCCTGATAGCAGATCTTTTGGAATTTTGGTTTCTTGTCGCTGTGACCTCTGGCTTGCTTGGTTGGGGACACCTAATTTCTAGTGATTATAATCGTTTTGACTACAGAGACCTTTCTGCATTTAATAAATAAACAGTTTAATCTGGTCATTATACATCATCATCACTCTGTTCTCCTATTTGATAATGTTCAGTGCTTTGCTACAATCTGTATTGTTAAAAGCGTTGTATAAATAAAAGTGATTGATTGATTGATTGCTGGATTGATAAAAGAAAAATAGATCATTTTGACTCAAACGGTATATGTTTGGTTATGGCTACAAGTATACCTGTGCTAATTATGACTGGTCCAGGGTCACATATTAAAAAGATTTCTGTGATATTTAAGACTAGATCACTATAAATAAATACTATATAAACTATATTTTGAGTTTCTGACTGGTAATCAGGATATCGCGATATGACCTAAAGCCAGATTAAGCCGGAACAGATTCCATAAGGAAGAATAAATGTGACGCACTCACACTCAGAAAAACAGTGAGAACAGAAAGATGCTAAATTTACCATTTTAATTAATCCTCCTTTTTCTCACTGCCTTGTCTTCGAGGCACGAACACCTTGCGGAGGTATGGCAGGATGAGAAAAGCAATGAAGAAAAAGATGTGACCACAGAAATATATAGAGGAGTAAACCTAGAAAACAAAAGCATTCAAAATGTAAATGACAATAGCAAATACAACGGGTAAGGATCAAGAACATGCCTCAGATTCATTATTAACGAACTCCTGAGGAATAAGCACCAACCTTAAGCCACTTGTCGTAAGTGAAGAGGCAGAATGGCACCAGAGGGTATCCCATAAAGAGCCAGTGGACTAACTGTTGTACTACATATACAAATGGATACAGGTGACTCTGAGCAATAGATGTCAGCAAAGGACTGTCCCGCACCAGTGACTGAGCCTGCAAAAATATTTACAAAACCGTTTTAGTACTTTTAGCCTCTTTCTAGGGCCTTGATCTAACAGCATGTTAACTTACTTATGCTTTAATAATAAACATGAATAAACAATGAACAATGGTATATTAATAAATGGACCTTGTTCACATTTCCGGGGCTCTAAGAAATGAAAGATGTCATTGTTAGGAAAAGTCTGTAATGGTAAATGAAACTAAAACACATTTTTGTGTGTGCTCTCATTTGCCCTGGTAGAAAAAAAAAACACACACACAAAAAAACACAAACTCTAGTGTTATAGAAGTAAATTAATTTTTTTTAAAGTGAAAATATAAAAACTACTAGATTTACAATTCTGGAAAACACCATCACAGTCTGTGAAAAGGGTCCATTAACATTAGCCTAGATTAATAAATGTTTCTTGCTTTGCTCCTCTGTCAGTTTCCCTGTATGAGCCTGTCACTCGGTTCCCGTAAAAAATAAAGTGACTCCGCATGTTTCAATCTCGCCCAGAGCCAGAGTTCACGGAACAATATTACATTTCAACTTGTTTTCTTTTTCCCCCTGAGAAGGTTAATGATCAAGCTCTACCATCAGCATTCATCAAAAAACGTGTTTTGACTCGAGACCGGAAATGTCATTTGTAAATATTCCATCAACTTTCATTTCATGTCTACTGAAACTAACCGTTTCTGACGTGAGCACTATTTGTCATTTTCAAAACATGACTGCAAGGGTGAGATGCTTCCTCATATACTCCCAGCTGTCTGCAACCTGTAAGAATGCGTTTCACGAGCAAACTACTTGCAACAACTGCAACTGCCATTCTTAAGTACCATACTGTCATTGCCAGCTGAATCTCACCATCTGTTTCTAACTGTGAACATTTTATACCTCAATCAATCTTCTCAATTAGTGTCAATAAGGCTTTTTAACCCCAAGAAATTAACACTTTGTATTCAGATAAAAATGCATTCAATCGATCAGTAAAGTGACAGTAAAGATGTTTATAATTCATAATTCAAGTTATTACCATTTTAGTTGTTTTTAATTATAAAAATATGTCACAACATTATTTTACTGTATTTACTAAATGCAAACTTCAACAATCTTTCCAATAAGAAAGTGTGTCTAGGTATATTTAAGGGGTGTAACGGTACACAAACATGATGTTTCGGTACATACCACAGTTAGGTACATTAATACCCAAATATACATAAGATACTAAACATTAAGGGCCGGTTTCCCGGATAGGGATTAGGTTAAGCCAGGATTAGACCTTTGCCATTTTAGGACATTTACGAATTTTTAGAAACATGTCTTACAAAAATGCATTATCTGTGAGCATTTTAAGACCAAACAATGACAATAATGCTCTTCTCTAGACTTCTGCTTTAACTGATAAGCTGTGGACACTGATGGCCGAGGTAAATGCGTCTTTCTGGAAGTTAAACTTTGATTGTGCGATTATATGTTCATTCCTGTTTATTTTGCATTCAAAAAATTAGAATTAAGTTTAGAATTAGAATTAGAATTAGTTTATACTGCCGTCACATCACAGAGCGCCAAAACAGCATTCATTGTCTGAATTTCCCCCAAAAAATTATGAATGTTCAGTACATGTTGACAATTCTCAGCATGGAAACATGTACCATTACACACCAAAAAATACATACTCATACGCACACTCTGTGTAAGCTGTTCAAGATGCATTTAATATTTGATAACCTTACTACTCATCTGTAAGTACTCGACAATGCAGTTCATTTTTCTCCATCCCTCACATAACAGCAAGACTATTGTCTCAAATAAACTCTTAGTGAGTTACTAAACTCAGAAACACTATCTTCAAAGCTGTAAACTATCAGATCTGCTGTCGTTTGGGATGAAAGTTAGTGATTCAAAGACTTTAGTCATCTTGATTCGAAACAACTTCACGCCTCAAGTCTGGTACAGCGATGTTGCCATGGTTACCTGTCTCTCCACATTGACTATGATGAACTCCAAGGAGAAGCAGATGAGGTACCCTGAGTGCAAGCCGTGCCAGATCGCCAGGAATAACAATGTGAACATTTGAGATAACAACTTGTTACCCAAAAACTTCAGCCGCTTAAACACATGCCTGTATCAAAGCAGACCGTGGAAAGAAAAAAGAGAAATTGAGAGAAAATTAATGAACGCACACATAAAAATATGACCTTAAAAGTAAAAAGCATGGGTATACCTGGCCACCCAAGCATTTGTGTTGATGTTGAAGGAATTGATGGTTCCTGTGAAGAGCGGTGTGGTCTCAAACAGCCACAGCCTCACATTTGCACAGGCATCCCATTGGTGTTCCCCTTTTTCGTTCTTCCCATTATAGCCCAGCCCGGAGAGTATACACACACCTTCCTAAGTATAAATATACAAATTTAAATATGAGAGAGAGAGAGCGAAAAAAATCTGCTTCCAGTAATATTTTACAAAAATCTTACAAGAGCTTTTTAAAGACACAGTAGATAAATAGATATGACTTGTTTGGGTCACTGAATGTCAAAGAAACATTCTAAGACAAAGAAAAAGCGTTGATGTTAAACAATCAAAATAATGCAAACACGCCTACAAATCACAATCTATAGACAGTTTTAAGCCTAAAAACCTGTTCACCTCAAGCTCAACAGGTATGACTAGATTTGCACTTCTTGTCAGATTCACATTCTTAACTAGAAAAAGAGGGCCACGTCTTGTTTGTAATTGCCTTGTTACACAGCTAACACCACTCCAAGAAGATAATGAAGATGCATTGACAGGGTTCACAGCATGAAATGTAATGACTCTCAATTACTGCATGTCTGCTCTTAACGGGGGATTGTGGTTGTGCTGTTTACTCACCGTGATTACCCAGCAGCTGATGTACTTATACAGGTTTATTTTCACCCACAATAGGATGTACACACATTTGTACCAGAATGGATGTGCCTGAATCACAGATTAAAACAAAAGGATAAAAACAAATGAACCACTTCTGATGAATTATGAAAAGTCAAGTATTTAATTTTTCCTTATAAAATCATTCCAAATATAGCATGTTCAAATTTTATTTGACGTGCTGGGTCCTGACTCACAATAATCTTCCTAAATATTTTCTTAAGAATACAGTTTTTTTCTTAAGAAGAAAATGACAGGCTTTGGTGTTTATCTAAATATATGATGCTTTTTGAAAAGTTACATATAAACAGATTTACTCTAGAATGAGTGGTCCAATGCATTATTTTCTTTCTAGTGTGAATGTGTCCTCTATCTGTGTGTCTGTGTGTGTGTGCTGCTAGAGTGAATGTATCCTGTGTGCGGGCACTCATGTGCTGAATTATGACGTTGAAAAGTTAGGTTGTAATTTTAAAATTAAAAACGATTTTTTTTGTTACTGATTTGCAAATCCAGCAATGAGTGACATTACACATAATCGGGCCAAACATTGTTACACACCCATAGCCTTATTATGTATTATTTGTAGTTAGTGTTTACTTGCAATAATTGACTAGAAACAAACCATTTAATTAATTCTATTTTTGTGGATTAAAGACTAATTGGCAGTTATCTACTTAAAGTTATTTAAAATGATTTTTGAGAAGATAATTCTTGGGAACATAAAGTACCAAATTAGCAATTAAATACAATTATCCACTTCTTAAAGAAAAATGCCACTGGTTTTCCATATTCCACTATGTTCTTCCCACAACTTAGAATTGGAAAAATGATGTTAGCATTTAGTTTGGCTCCATTTATTCCTTAGGATCCAAACAGGAATACATTTAAAAACCAATGAACACTTCCATGTTGTCCCTATTTAAAGACTAAAGACGTGACTAGCTACACAAGTAAGAACAGTGACAGAAAATAAAACGTGGCGATTTTCTAAGCGTGATGTTAATAATGTGATATAACTGTGTAAATGGAATCAAAATTGTAGTAAAAATATTTAATTATTTAGCAAATAATTAAATGGCTTTCTCCTTGTACAAAACTGAAAAGAAATTAAAATATTATTTGGAAGACATATACCTTGTTTTAAAATGACAGCATTGGTTTGCTACTGAGCAGTATTAAATCAATAAAGGTTTAGGTTTAGTTTAGTATAAACAATTATTGTTAATGATAATGAATAGAAAATACAAATAGCACTATTTGTCCAATAAAACGTTATTGTAGGGTAGGGCTGGGCGATATATATATCGAACGATATATTATGCGCATCTCGTCAGTAAAGCGGTTGATTAGCGGTAAATCTCCATCAGCTGTTTTCAAAAGGAATGGCAGCTTATACACAGAGCCGTAGATCACTGAGAAGCTGCGCCATTGAATCAACCGCGATACTCAACGCATAGCTTGTCTGTGATCTACGGCTCTGTGTAGAAGCTGGCTTTCCTTTTGAAAACAGCTGATGGTGATTTAACGCTAATCAAAGAACCGGCTTCACTGATGAGAAGCGCATAATATATCATCCAGCCCTATTGTAGGGTTTTTAAAATAAACCAAATTACAACGTGCAATGAGAGTATAGCCTAGTGCATTTCAATATGACTGTGGTTCTATCACGTTTGTAGTGAAACGTTCCCACACACATTAGATCCCACACAAGACAAGACAGTCACACAATCTATAGGCATGTAACAGGCAGTATAAGCTACAGTTTTGGCTCACTGCTTGAACGATTGCTGAAATGTAGTAACTGACATTTGATAAGATAAACAGATTAAATTCATACAAATGAGTGCCGGTTAAATATGAACTCTGCTAACAATGAATCAACATTTTTCAGTCTTTGTGTAAACTCATTTAAACACCCTCCTCCATAGCAGTCAAAATGCAGTTATTTGACTTGCAGCAACTCTTTTCCATTTCCAAGAATATATAAATAGGTGCCAATACTGACAGACAAGCTCCCGGTCTGATTGAGAGGGTTCTGTGACATTGAAAAGATCCCAGAACAAAAACAAGTGGCAGCTCATAAAATTCAGGTACAAGGCTGATGACTTTGCAACTCAATCCACTGATTCACTTACCTCAAACTCATCTGTTAAGTAGTAGCTATCCGAGTAGTGCGGCCCACCTACCGCAAAGATCGCTAGTGTGATCAGACCTACACCAAATCGCTTCATTGCTGGAACCACACTGCAAGAGGAGGAAACATTTGTTAGATTAAATTGGTAATTGACAGTGGATTACTATAAGTATTATAATGAGACCTAATAGTACTGGTTAATCTGTCAAAACAATCCTGCCTAAACTTGCATGTGTAATTAACATATGGTATATTTTCAATTTCCAGCAACAGCAACAACTGGAGTCATGATATGTGAGCCGGCAATGCAAAAAAGTTGAGAAAAAGAGAAAACCTTCTGTAAATGAGCGGAGATTTTATGTGGCGACTAAAAATTGGTGCAAATACTGTTATTGGTTTCACATTCATGGATGTAATAAAAAAAATAATGTCTGGAAAAGCGTGTCAAAAACTGTCTGCATTTTGATTGACTTTTCATGCATTTATAATCATTTATCTTCCTCAAGATTTAATGCATTATGCACTGCTGCAATTCACATATAAACAACAAAATACAGACTGTTCATGTTTCTCAGAAAAAAAACTAATTTGAGAAATACATCTCCTTTGTAATCAGATTTTTTAACTCTAGGGCAAATTGTGCAGCCAGCCGATAACATCAGAGCACCCGGTGCCTATATATGAATGTCTATAGCTTTACAGACGAAAAAGATTAGGCATGTTGCAAGTGAGTTACTAAGACGTGCTCTTTTTCATGGTGCCCTAGAGCAAGTAAGTCACAAGACCGAAACTGTCCTTGTAAAGAAGAAATGAATCCTACAAATAACTTTGAATCAAAAATTGCCACTAAATGGTAAGAAACAACCGTTTATTTGAAGGAGGTTGTTGTGAACTTTTTCAAAGAGACCAGGAGACGTTTGGATATCTTTGAAGCAGAATTTTCTCTTTATTCGTAGCGCTGTAGTCGTCTGAATCATCTGACTCATCTCAATTGTTTAACCAAGGCAGTGTTACATTGTGGTTTATATACATTTTCGAGGAGTAGAGAGAACCTTGAGATTAGCATTCACACTTATCTTGGGAAACCTGACAGATGTTCAGGAACTAACAAAAGGCTTCCTGTTCTTAGAATGTAAATCACATTACTTTTTCAGTTTATACTGATATATGGGAAAGTGTGTTTAATCTCTTATAAATTTGAAATACAACAATTACTCCTTTGAGAGTTCAAAGAAAAATTCATAAAATACAAATTTAGACATTTAAAAAGTTCTGTCATGCTGACACAGAAACAAGCATGCTTCTATGGTCCGTGGAGTTCTTATGGGTAATAGTCTTTTCTGGTTGGAGTTGTCATTTCCAGAGTCATTTGTTGAATGAAACACTTCATACTGTGGATGCAGAATTGCTATTTCCTTGATCCAAAGCCAGGTTTACCTAACCATGAAGAATTATCTTCAGTTATTAGATGTAGTTTTGTTGAAAGATCAAAAACATCTTGTTGGATTTTGTTCAGCATTCAGGGCCAATTACGGTCCAGGCTCCCCCTTGCATTGCAGAAAATTGAATCCAAGGCCACTCTGTTCTGTAAGAACATTATCTTGTGTGAAGCGAGTGTCCGTGATGTTACCTAGGGCCAAAGCTGTATCATTAGCTAATTCCTGTACAGAATTTGATAAGCTTCTGACTTGACCCAGGGCCTGTATGACACCATAAAACGGGATTAAGGCTCCAAGAGTTCTTGACCCCCACGTTTGTGCACAAGTGAGTTTAGGAATGCAGCCATCTTCTTTGTTTGTGGCAGGAGCTTAATTTAGTAAACGTGGAGAGCTTGGGGAGGAGTGCGTATTTTCTCTGATAGCCAGTAGAACATAAACCAAGGTACACCTGTCATTGAATTGGCTAGGTAGGATGTTTGAGACAGAAGTTCTACATAACCAGAAAGTGCCAGTCGGTGGAGGAATCATACACCACTGATTTACTGAGGAGACAAACTTCTAAGTCCTTTTCCTTTCTTCCTGCTGATGGAGCAAACATTCTTTTCAGCAAACAAGACGTTTCTTTACTATTTCATCTGTTCTACGAATATGTTGTTTCTGTAGCTTGTGCGAAGTTCATGATGATTACTGAAACGGCAGTCTTTAGTTCTTTAAAGTTCTTTAAAGCTTGATAAACAGGTGTCGATGTGTATGGGTCTCAGGACAGCCATCAAGGGGTATCTGCACAGAACAAGAAAGAAAACAAAAGACGACAGAGCAGTATATGTTGTAAAAAAAACTGCAAACATTCGAGTTCTATCTGTTCAATAAGAGTCTAGTTTTGTTGTTCTTTCTTTCCCTAGTTCTTTTTTTGTAACACCTAAAGAACAGTGAGGTGAGGTTGGACTAATATATGGGGAGGGTCTATATGGATATCTTCACCGCAGAGGTAGCCCCCAAAAGCCTAGTGCCTTCGGTTCTTCTCTGGGCTCCTCACTGGTCTGTGTGTCCTATCCTATACCTGTAGGTGGAGGAACAACTTTACAGTGTGACACATGAGTCCAAATTTTCCTTCCCTGACACAAAACTGCAGCTGCTGTAATCACTTGATTCGGTCCATGCCACTTCGGCTCTAATGGTTTGTTTCTAAATGACTTTATCATCAAAGGGCATCTGAGGCAATGTGTACATCAGCATTTTTAAGATTAAATCACCCCTGGCATCTCATGAGGACTTAGACCTAGTGATTTGCTAGGTGACACTCCCATGCTACATAGTACAGCTGGCAAAGCGTCAAACCATGGTACTCCTTCCACATGCCTTTAGCTTAGCCCGATTTTGATTGTTCTGTTTGCCCGTTCGACCTGTCCTGATGCTTGTGGCCCATAGGGGCAGTGTAGATTCCACTTAACTTTCGGCATTTTAGATTCTTCCTTGACTACCTGTCCTGTGAAGTTGTTACCTTGCTCAATGCAATCTGGTAATCCCCATCTGGGAATGAAGTCATTGTGATAAGACATTTAGCAGTACGTGCAGCTGAGGCATGCCCTGTTGGATAAGCTTCTTTCCATCTTGAGAACTTGTCTATTACTACCAAAACATCAGTTTTTCCCTTACAAGGAGGCAATGATATGTAATCGACTTTGAGCTGGGGTATGTGTTGCTGCTGTAGTTGTTGCTGGTACATAATTTGTTTTTACATGTAACACATCTCTTGACTGTTTCAGTGGCTACATTTCTGAATGTTGGATTCCACCATTGATTTGAAGAAACTGTGACTCATTGTTGCTGGACCACTGTGATCCAAATTGTGTATTTGTTGAGTCAAGTATGACAGCAGTGATTCAGAAGCCATGTACTTTCCTCCTTTGATTCAGCAAAGCAGATGAATCCACTGTGGCTCCTTTGTCTAACCATGTCCACGTTTCATGTAATGGAACAACTTTGTACAGATCAATAAATGATTCAGGAGGCAGAAGTGTCTTCTGTGCTGTAATACCTGAACACATCTGCACATCTGCATATAAACAAGCCTGTTTAGCAGCTATATAAGCAAGAGCATTACCTTTAGCTTCCATAGTTAGTATCCTTACAGTTTTAGCTGTGAGATGTGCTTTCACTTTTTAATTTCTTTAGAAGTTTCATGGCAAACATTAGATCTTTCACTAATCCAGCATGCTTAATGGGGGATCCAGCAGAAGTTAGAAACTGAAGTAACCAAATCTTGAACAACCCTAAAAGAATATCTGGAATCTGTAGATATTTGCAATTGATCCTGACGCTAACGTGCATGCTCTAATTAAAGGCACTAGTGCTGCAGCTTGAGCTGAAAAACGCTCATCTGTTACTTTCAATAACTTGAGTGGAACCATCAACAATCAAGTCCATTTCTGAATTGTCTATGAGAGCTTCTGCTACTTCACTGTGTGTATGCAAGCGTAACACAATCATGAGTCATTTCTCCTTCATCCTCTAACACAACTTCAGTCATTGCAGACATCATACATGAGGATGGGTTCGTGACTGGTGACTTTTGTTGATTCATTAGTGCTAATACTTCATGAGAGCATTTTACATTAACAGTCTGTCATAAGACCATTCCTGATGAAACTTGAAGAGTTGGATAAACTGCCTGCACTGCTCTGAGACATGGGCCCATAGCTTGAGCGACTATGTCAGGTTTGCCACAATAGTAATGAACGAGGTGCAAACTACCCCCATGATCTTGCATTAGACATGAATTCATGAAGCCTAAGTGTTCATGAACATAAAGCACAAAGGCCAGATTGTGCAATTCCTAATGCCGGCGCTGGACCTAGTGCTCTCTTCAAATCATTGAAAGCTTTGAGATAAATTTCTTCCATACAAACTGCATCAGAATCTTTAACCTGGCCTTTTAACAAGTCATAAAGTGGCTGAGAAATCAATGCATAGTCTTCAATACAAAAAACAAACCTGCTGTTCCTAAAAATGATCTGAATGTTTTAATGGTAGTAGGCGGAGGTATTTTTTTGACTGAATTGGCTCGATCCTGTGCAATGTTTCCATTTCCTGTACAATTGTTTGACCCAGAAATGTGACTTGATTTTTTGCTATTTGAGCTTTGTGAAAGCTTATGCAAATAGACCAACAATGCTGCCAATTGAGTTTTATGTACCTCATGATCTGCTGAGGTAAACAAAATATCATCGACATATTGAATCATAGTGGATTGTTTGACTGAACATTCTGGATGAGAGAGCTTGATTTTATACAGTATGGTTGGGGAATTTTGAAATCCCAAGCGTGTCCACTGGTATTGCTCATAGTCAAAACTGTGAAAGCTAACCATGGCTGGCTGTCAGACTGCAAGGGTACAGAAAATAATCCATTAGACATATCAATTACTGAAAAAAACTTTACAAGCTAATGGTAAGCCATTACAAATTGTAGATGGATCTGCTACTAGGTGGGTGATTTTTTCAATGTGTTTATAGTCTATTGTGAGTTTCCATGATGAGCCATATAGGTGAATTACAGGGACTTTTGGTTTTAACAAGCACTCCTTGATTCAGCAATTTTTCTACAATAGTTTTGACTCCCTGTATAGTTTCCTTATTAATCGGATACTGTTTGGTAACAGGAGGGGGGCGTTCCTGTTAATTTAACTGGTTCTACACCAGTGAGAAACCAGCAATCATCTCTTTAGCCCACATTGGATGATTCTGTAAAAAAGCATACTGTGACTGGATTACTGGTAGAAACTTGTGTCGAAGCAATTTTTATGCTAGCAGATTCTGAGGACATGTCTAAAGTTAGATGTACTTGCCTCAGAAGATCCATGCCTAGAATTGCACCTGTATTTAATGAAACACATAGCAATTTTGTAGTCAGAGTTTTTGGGCCTAATTGTACCTCTATGGACGAGGTTTCATACAAAACAGAATCTTCACCTACTACACCAGTTCCCTGAGATCTTCTCCTAGCACCACATACCTTCACTGAATCTACAATCTACAGGCACATCAGTTACTGATTGGATGGCTAAATCTGTTTCAGAAAAAGCTTGCAAGTTAGAATAAATATTATCAGGCTGACTAACTTCTACATCAGTTTTTGCTAAAGCTTTGTTAAGGTTCAAGTTCTTTGTCAAAGTTGATTTTCTAGCACAGAGTTTTTTGTTCTGTTCCTCTAGCTCTGAATTACGCTGAGACTGTTGTGTGGCTAGCACTAAACCAAACTCTCTGTGGCAGCAGATAATACTGCTCACATTTTTCTCATGAATAAATGCTACAAGTACTTTTTTACATTCATCTACAGACCAAGTCTTGTCTTGAGGATCTCATATTTCTTATTGAACTCTTGTCTAATTTTTTCAGTTACTATTAGGTTCATTTGAATTCCTAACAGTGATTTAAAGTTGCTATCTGACCACAAAAGAGTTGCGAGACCACTTTTTTTCAGGTGTGGGGATCAGCCTAGCATTCTTTCTAACCAGTTTGTGAGTTTCTTTGTTTTACACACAATCACAACACAGCTTCTCTGATCAAGAAAGTATACGCTTGTTAACACAGATTAACTGATGTTAACCTTCAAAATATTAGCACTTAATGCCAATTTTCCCTGTCATACACACAGAGGATTTCAAAATATTAGCACATATGCTAATCTTCCCTTCCTGATTTGGGGGTAAACTTAATCTCTAAAAACACATTTGTAGAGGGTAACTAGTTAAACAAACCCTACAGCTGTCCTTTAACTCTTCTCTGACAGGCTCAGAGGATAATGATTTTGTACTGGTCTTAAGGTATGTTCACACCAGACGTGACTTGCGTGAATAAATCGCGCTATTCGCGTGTAGTTGGACACTTGAACATTTTGAGTTTACTCGCTTCATTCGTGCGTGAAATTCATTTCACAGCAAACGTGAATTTGCATCATGGGACGGGCTTCTGCCAGGCGGTTCCAGTCTCTGTTGTGGTTAGACATGAGGTAAAATTCGTTTTGAGTATATCTAATAGGCAAACTTTGGTTGAATGAATCTAGTGTTTATTTCCTTTTAACTCCTGTTTCTATTAAAGTACAAAGATGTGTCGTACAGCTCCATACAGCG
>JAUMHR010000295.1:2418103-2448369 GCA_032361145.1 Enteromius fasciolatus
CTAAAACCCAGGATTGGTGCAAACTAATCCTAAACTTACCTGGCTAGCCAGCTAATCCGGCTTCATGGTACAGGCCCATGTTCTCAGTGATAGACCCACAACTCCAGTCCATCAATAAACAAATCCACCATTAACGCATTTTAACTTTAACACAACTTTACCTTTTGCTTCATACTACTATCCTTTGGTGAGCAAGTAATGTATTGCTAAATTGATTCAAATTTCTACAAAGAAAAATCTAGATCTTGGATGTCCTGAGGGTGAGAAGATTTTCCTTTCGAGCTATTCCTTTAATAACATGTCCTTCACACAAGCACAAGCATGGACACAATCTTGATTCACAACATGACTGCAGGTCTATTCAGACGATAATGAACTCTGATTAACAAAATCAGGTGCACACTCTCCTTCCTAAATGTACAGAAAGAAGTGGTGCTGATTTAGGAGAATGTTCTCCATTCATCCAAGCCACCATAAAACCTGTGAATGAAGGTTGCTACATGTTTCACACATCACAGCTTGAAGCGACCGGGTCGTGTGTGTGTGTGTGTGTGTGTGTGTGTGTGCATGTGTTGCATCCAATCTGCCCTCTTAGCCCCTCCTGGCTTAGACTGCTCTATGTTGCCACGGTGACGTGAGAAGGCTGAGTGATCGAGATGCTTTCTTCATTCATCACGAGGGCTAGCTGATTATTTAGAGAGGAATGATTACTCAACAACATCATGGTTTAGAAATATCACTACAGACCATCTCCTCAACAATCGACTCAGAACTAACAGACACAAATTGTGCAAGTCCTTAACAGTAACAATTCAACAATCAATATTACCAGAGTAGAGAGATCAATAACTGGGACAAGGAGACAGACATAAGAGGATAACAGGATATGGGGAAGTAACCGAACTAATGAAGAGGGGAAAAAACAGAAACAGATTGATCTTCGAGAAAACATACTGACAGAATTTCAATGCAGAAACAGGAAGCGAGCAGAGAATTAGCAGCTTAAGACATTCATTGGTTTTGACTTATGGCAATAAGCTGCTCTGCTTTAAAGGCTATTATGATCAAATACATAAACACATATATCTGTGTGAGCAGAGTCATTAGGTCTCTCCATTACAGAATTACTGTACATTCAGACCAGCTCACATAATCTTTAAGTCTATTACTGTCAATTCACTCTCTTGAAATCTTTAAAATGCATATAGCATATGTTCAAATATGTTGAAATCTTTGATACAAAAGTAGAAAATAGCCAAATTATCTGAAAATGGCCTGTTTGATGTAGTAATATTCTAAACAAACACTATAATCTCAGTTAGACTAAAAATGAATGATTAAAATGAAAAAGACTTATATGCACATATGTATGTATGTACGCTACTCAAAAGACCAAAATAACAGTATGATATTTAATGTTTCTTTTTATTCTCTTCTCCTTACCAAGGCTGCATTTATTTGATCCAAAATAAAACAATAAAATTGTGAAATATTTGTACTATTTAGAATAAATGCTTTCTATTTGAATATATTGTAAAATGTAATTTATTCCTGTGATTTTGAAGCTGGATTTTGAGCATCATTACTGTCAGTCACATGATCCTTCAGATATTATTCTGATTTACTGATTATTATTATGTTGACAACATAATTTTTTTTAGGTTTCTTAAAAATAGAAAAGCATAGACATTTCAGAATAATAGCACTGATCTGAAATAATTCATCTTTTATAACATTACATGTCTTCATCATCACTTTTGATCATTTTAATGCATCCTTGACATTTTTCTCTGGACATTGCTTTTGGACTTTTGAGTCAAGACTTTTTCTTCAGCCTTTGTATGTGTCTAGTTTCTGCTTTATTAGTATATTATGTTTGTTTGTGCACTGTACATCACTTTGGATCAATTTACATTGTGTTTAAACGTGCTTTATAAATAAAAGTTGTTGTTTTTGTTGTGGCTAAATGAAAGCATTAATTTCAACAAACCCTCTTTTCAATGGGACAGTATATAATGTAACAAAATATTTTTATTCCAGATAATTGCTGATCTTAGGATCTTTCTATTCATCAAAGAATTATGAAAAAATTTTACTCAACTGTTTAAATAATAAGATCGTATGACTGAAGGAATGATACTGAAACTTTATAGGAATAAATTGCATTTTAAAATATAATCAATTAAAAAGCTGTTATTTTAAATAAGCCTAATAAAAATATATCACAATATAACTGTTTTTGCTGTATTCGGGATCAAATATAACAATAGGTTATTGGTTCTAATGGCATTGCAGAAAGATATAGTTACATTTCTGATAGGTCTAATAGCATTTAAAAGTTACTGTGTTCTGTGCTGTTGTATTGTCCATTTCTAAGAAAAATGAATGCCATTTCGAACTAATACATGTACCTTAATACACTAAGGCATGTTTATAAAAATTACTTAAATATCCTAATTGAGCTATGGCTTAATCCTCTTTTAGGCTAAACCCTGTCTATGAGAGCGGGCTTAGAATGATGGTGTTTATGCTTCTTTTGGTCAAGACGTTTGCTGTGCTTCTTTCCCGACAGCAAGCGTGCCTCTAGCTCCACCCTGTGCTAGAAAGCTTATCTGCATTTAGATAGTCTTAAAAATTCTGTTTACATTTTAAAGGATTAAAAAGTCAAGTTTAAGTCAACATTAAATATTAAAACGTAGCTCGTGAAATTACCATCAAAGATCTTAAATAAGGGTTCTCCTAGTTCAGTAACGTTATTTAAGAAACATAAACGGCAAGCCAAGCAACATTTATAGACCTGTAACGTTATATACGACACTATATACGACACTTGACGTAGAAAAAAATCAGCTTAAAGACTTTATTCATGAGCATAGCATTTAGCATCCATTCCAAACAAGAATCACTTTCAGCTTTCTTTAGCGAGGGTACGCGCATCGGTAGCTGTTTCTACAGGGAACTGTTTCTCTGTAACAGTCAGCTACCTGACTTCCGGTCCATGCACCGTTGGCTGGAGAACGATAATTTTCCCGGAGTTTTGGATGGATAAAACAAGAGCGTCGTGTGGCCAATGCGCAGAGGAAATATAGCCCTGAGTTGGTTGAAAGAGTTTATGCTCATGCTTATATTTTCAGATTTAACCAGTTAACTACTATATGGACGCCGTTTTTGCACAATATGTCTCTATGAAGAAGCTGTAAAGATACACGGCAAAAACAATATTTGCTGGGGATCTATAGGACATTGCGCTTTTTTCCCGAACTGTTTAATTTCACTTTAGTTACAAAGGATGTAGGATGCATTGGGACAATGATATTCATCCTCGAATATATCTTGTAATCGTCTGTTAGCGCATCTGTCCCATAATAGCTTCTAGTTTACTAACTGCACATTGCTTGATAAATTTACAAACAGAAATATCACGTTAAAGAATACGAATGTCTTAAATGTACCATATTGCTGTAAAATGGTGCTTTTAAAAATTAAGACCTGCATTAATTTGTATCGCATCTAACCATGATATTCACAGAATAAAAATGACTAGTCGTTAATACCATTTTTGTTATTATTTAACCATAATAAATTGACACTGTCAGTCCTTCAAGACAACACTCTTAAACAGTAGGAATTAAGAATACATGGTGTATCTGTAATTTAATTTAATAAAACAGCCCAATTACAATCATTCATTATGAATGTGTAGAGGATTGTTTTTTAAATCAGAGCTGTCCATCTATATTTGCATTTAATTTATTACTGTCTCATTTTTTAAAACTAATTTGTCTGAGCTACAGTTTTCAAGATGAAAGGGTGTGAGTACCACCTTTCTAATTGTGGTGTTGTATCTAGTGGCTACAGGCACTGAGAGGGACAATGGCTCTGGGAACATGAGAGACTCCATTCACAGCGTGCTGAGATCAGTGCCACGAGGGCTAACCCTGGGTCCTTCTCTGGCCGAAGATGGACAACTGGGTCTGTGGTGTGTTGGGCGAGTGCTTGAGAAAGGCACTCTGCTAGGTCGGGAGGAGCCTAGCAAAATAAACAGGAAGGAAAAGGCTGAGGTATGTATACTAGTGTGTTTAAAATTTCATTTCCACCATACAGATGAGACAAATGTTTGTTTGTTTAGGATCACATACAGCAAATGTGTTCCAAGACAATAGCAGCCTTTACATTTACTTCTCACATTATACAGCAAATGCGTTTTTGTTTTCAGGAGCAGAAGTTCCTCCACAGGAGCCAATTGTTTAGTTGTATAACAAAAGTAAATGCTTGTTCTTATTATCCAGGGGATTCAACATGCATGCCAAAATGTGTTCAAAAATGAAATCTCAGATGAAATCTACTGGATGAAGTAAGTTTACCTAGAATTCAATCATTATTATATTTAGCAGAACTAATCGAGAACTATATAAGACATTGCAGAATCAGCCTTATTTAATTGCCTTTACAGGTTTGCCTGCAGTGCTCAAAGTGAAGAAGAGAGCAATATCAGTATGCTCGAGGTGGATGGAAAATTAGGCCTCAGGGTCTGTCGAGACATTCAACCAGGAACAGAACTGCTCCTCTGGAAAGAACAAGAACAAGAACCCCCTCTTAAAAAAGACGTCTGTGAAAATAGTAGTACTCTAAACACAGAAGAAAATTCTGTGGAGGCCATCACATTAGATCACCTCTCAGACTGTGCTGGTGAGTTTATACATAATATTTGCACTGTATAAGAGGTCCGTGATATGATGCTGTTCTTTTGAAAACGTGAAAACTTTTGTATTTCAACAGATCAAATTCAAAGCACCACACAAAAATATACTCCAACCAAGGAGAAAAATCTTTCTAGAGCATGTAATTCCAGTGTCCTGGAGCAGAAAGGGGTAGACGTGGCACATGGGGAAAGCGAAGGTCAGCAAAGGGATGAACATTCTGCTAGAGATAAGATCCAGAGCATCAATGATAGTACGTCTCAATCCCAGAGTTCATCAGAACATCTGAAGCCAGAGGGAAGCCTGAGAGCCAGCTCTCGTCTTGCTGCTAAACCTCGAAAAGTGCACTCGTCAACCATCCGTATCTATAAACGACAAGATCCAAAAAACAGGTCCGACCTCAGCAGCAAGAAGAAGCTCTCGGATAACAAAGACAACCCGATACAGACTATGTATACTAATGAGGATTCCAGCGCAGAGCAAAATGAGCAGGAATTTTCTCATTTTGTTATCCGAGAGAGGAAGTACAAATGCGATGTGTGTGGCAAGAGCTTCTTTCAGCTGTGCCATCTGAAGAAACACAAATTCACACATCAAAACCAGAAGCCTTACATGTGCACGGAGTGTGGCAAAACATACAGTTCGCAGGAGAGCTTCCAAGCCCACCTGCTGATGCATCGTGGTCAGAGGCCCTTTCAGTGCCAGCACTGTGACAAAAGCTATGGCTTGAAACGCGACCTCAAGGAGCACCAGGTTCTTCACTCAGGTGAGAAACCATTCGTCTGTGACATCTGTGGAAAAGCTTTCGCTCGCCGTCCCTCGCTACGTGTCCACAGGGAAGTCCATCGGGCGAAAGAGCCGGACTACCAGGCTCCCAAAGTCAAGTGTCCCGAGTGCAATAAAGAACTGGCCAATTCTGGTTCTTTGAGGAACCACATGCGCCTGCACACCGGAGAACGGCCGTACGTCTGCCAGCACTGCGACAAGAGCTTTCGTCAGCGCGGCAATCTGCTAGGACACATGCGCATCCACACGGGAGAGAAACCCTACAAGTGTGACCATTGCGAACTGCGTTTTTCCCAAGTCCCTGAACTGCGCCGGCATCTGATTTCACACACGGGTGAGGTGTATTTGTGTCCTGTGTGTGGTAAGGCTCTACGGGACCCTCACACGCTGCGGGCCCACGAACGACTGCATACGGGAGACAGGCCCTATAAATGCACACAATGTGGGAAAGGGTACACGATGGCAACCAAGCTACGGCGCCACATGAAGTCTCACCTAGAGGAGAAGCCACATGCTTGCCAGGTGTGCGGAGCCAAATACACTATGATGCAGAGTCTACAGCGGCATCTGCAGTCTCACAAACATCACACAGACTCTGGTCATGCACTGCCGACACGAGGCCGACCCAAAAGGTCAGGCCAGAAGGCAGAGGATGAGCAGGGTCAGACTGAATGCAGTAGTTTGGAGGAGGGACAAGCTGTGGCATACGTTCAAGCCTCAGAAGATTTCACTTTGGTGTCTCACCCGGAAGGTGTCATTTTAGACTCTGGAGTGTACCACGGTGGCACAATTGTTTTGGAGAAAGGAGTGGAGAAGGGGGTCGAATGCATTGAGCTCAGTGAGGACATGATTGAGATTATCGTCTCGGATGAAAATACCAAGTGCATAGTAGTGCAAGAACAGCCTTCTAAGTGCATAGAGCTTCAGGAACAGGAAGCAAATGCTAAATGCCTAGTTGTGCAGGAAAATGATGCCGGCAGTGGCTGTATTGTAGTTCCAGAACAGGATGCTAATAGTTGTTTAGTCATTTTACAAGGTCCGGATGGTTTAAGTTCAGTGGCACAGACTGTAGAAATAGAGACAGGGCTGTGACACTTAAGTCTCTTCATATTATGTCTCACACCAAAGGAAAAACAACCTTTGTGAAATAAATGTATAAGCTCTGTTGAATTTAAGTCTTGCTGTTCTTTGATTTTTAGGAGGGTTTGTGGCACATATCAGTAAATATTGACTCCTGTGTGCAGTGGACCTTGTTTCATCACTGTTTATACAGACATTGGACAAGTACATCAGCAAAACAAAGCTTTGTTGGGAAATGAGCTAATACAGGAGGACATTTTAATCTTATATCTGATGCGTTGGAGTTAAAATTACGTCATCATTTACACATACACAGTAATATTGAAGTGCCTATTTTTGTACGTGAAGTACATGCTGATTACTGATAAATGAAAGGATAAGCAAAGCACAAACAGAGCTCCTCGGCTACATGGATAAAATCATCATGTCATGATTAAAGCTTTTTCTGATAGCATGTAAAAATGATTGCATCTACGTTTAGTAATAAAATAAATTTAAAGAAATAAATCATTGTGAAATATTTAAGCTAAATTGTTTTATGTTTTGTTTTTGTCTTCACTCATGAATTCACAGTTTGTAGATATGACACTTATCATCTTGTTTTCATTCAGTATATCTGTGATTAATGTCCCTCGGAAAGCAAAGAATGTTCTACATTGATATAAGGAAGATTGATACAGAAGAGTGGGTTTTTTTAGTGAAACAAGTTCAGATACTTTGTTCTCTTTGAACTCTGGTAGTTCAATATTAACTTGGTGACTCCAGTAACTGCAGCTGTGGGCTTTCTGACTGAGTGGGTGATTGTATTCGATGATTGCTCCCAAGTTTTTCAGGATTACAAGCTCGGACATCCTAAAGAATGGGAGCACAACCAGCACCCCTCTTACTATTTCTACTACTTGGACAAATTCTCCATCTTACATTGTGTAATGACGGTAAGCGTTAACAGAGATTAGGCTAAGAAAAGCATCATTTTTTGCACATATAGTATGTGAGTCTAGATGTTTTTGGATAAACATTGCCTTTTGTGCCTTAGTGTTTATCGACAACAAGGAAGCCTCTCAAATCATTCGAAGAAAGAGGGCTAACTCTATTTTTGAGGAGTTAAAACCAGGCAATCTGGAGAGAGAATGTGTGGAAGAGATTTGTGACCACGAGGAAGCTCGAGAAGTGTTCGAAAACGTTGCACAAACGGTGAGCAATAGCTATCGGAATGTTTCAATTTCTAATTATGTAATTATTTGAAATGTAATTATAATAAAATGTAATTATTTTTCTATATAGAATTGCAAATATTTGAAGTGTGTCATTATTTATTCAGTATTTTTTTCTTCCATTGGTTTACAGAACATTTTTTGGGGAAAATATTTGGGTAAGAATATATATATCACATCTCACTTCGAGTTTTAGTGTAAACAGTGACAACATTTTGTGTAAACAGTTTCTATTGAACCAGGGACAAAGTGCGTTTTCACTGACCTTTCCTGCTCAATTTAAAAATTAGAAAGATTAGTAAAAGGTTAAATTAGGTTGTGATTTTTTTTATTTTTAATCTTTTTTACATTTTACAGGATGCGGGGGAACAAAATTATCCAGAACACCAGAACACATCAAAAGTTTGAGAGTATGTGTGAATACGAAGGGTAAGAGTGATGCATACTTAACACAGAATATGTCTGTAAAACTAAAATGAGACATTTTTGTTAAAAGCTTTAATTTCTGTGTTGTAAAATAACCCTATAAGTTGGATGTGTGATTGACAGGAGATTGTTACTTTGATTTGGGTGAAAGCTACGCTGGTAAAGTGTCTGTCACCAAGTCTGGAAAGTCTTGTCAGTACTGGAAAAGCAACTTCCCCCACAGGATTCAGTATGTATTTCTGCTCTTTTTGCTGGTGATTGATTGATTAGAAAACCCTTTTATTAAAGGAAAGGTTGTTTTGTTTTCATGTGTTTAGCTCTACACACCTTCAGTCATGTTAAAGCAGCTCTTCTGTCTTATGACCGACTTGTTTCCCCCCCTAGCGAATTTAATGCCACAAAGCTGAATCTATCGGAGAACTTTTGCAGAAACCCAGATAAAAGCGACAAAGGCCCTTGGTGTTTTACAAGAGACCCGACAGTCAGGAGGGAGTTCTGCAGAGTGCCAAAATGCGGTAGAGAAAATCCCTGAAACATTATAGTAAAACATCCTATGGTGCAATAACTAAAGCTCTATGCTGGCAGCCATAAAGTTGAGCCATCACCGTTGCGTCATTGTACCAGGTTTCTCAGAAGAAATTGTTGCTGTAAAAAGTATACCGCATGTTGTTTTGGATCTGCTAAATGACTGCTGGCTTACCAAAACATGCATATTATTACCATATTTGATAGCAACGTTTGTGCTCCCAATTTATGCTTTAGTGTATGTTTCATTCTATCAATTTATGCTGGCCCACCAATACTGATCATCTCATGATTTCCTTCTCAGGTGAGGCTGCTCTTCCTCCTCCTCCTCCTCCACCTACTGTGAAACATGAAGGGCGTTACCTAAAGACTAAACACTGTTTGGAGGGAAATGGGGAGACCTACACAGGGGATATGTCTGTGACTCTGGGAGGTCGGTCATGCCTGCAGTGGAGCGCAGCAGAAGTGCAGGCCTTAATAAAGGGAAAAAATTTGCTGCCTCACGTTCAGCTGGTGAAGAGCCACTGCAGAAACCCAGATGGAGATATGGAGGGTCCTTGGTGCTATGTAAAGGAAGCGGGTGGAAACATTACCATTGATTACTGTGACTTAGAGTTGTGCGGTGAGTGAACAGTTCTGCCTTCTACAAAAACTCATACATTAAAGGGATAGTTTACCCAAAATTTGAATCTCTTCATCATTTACTCACCCTCATGTTGTTACAAACTTGTGTATTCATTTCTTTCTTCTTTTGAAGTAACCAAACCGTAGCTATTGACTTCAAAGTATGAAAAAACAACAACTATGGAAGTCAAAATACCTACTACATGACACACGATTTTTAACAACAATATTATTTCTTCCCCTGAACCTTGGAGCCTAAATCTAAATCTTTATATTACTTTCAAATGGTAAAAAAGCCTAGGTGCATGAATCTTAAACACACCACTGAGCCCACACTGAACATCACTCTGTCTTTGTCATTCACTCTCAGATGCTCCTTTGGACAAGTTTGTTGATGAAACAGGTGGTCGAGAGAGAACAACACTCGAGGGAAAAAAGAAAGCGTTTTTTAATGCCCGTAGCTTTGGCAATGGAGAGCTAGGTAAACGTCTGATACCTTCATTGTCTCTTTTATGGATGCTATCCCTAGAAGTTTGAGTTTTTGTATAACCGATTATACAATTAGGATGACTAAACTCTTCCGACAGAGTGTGGAGTCCGCCCCTTGTTTGAGAAGGTTGGCAAAGAAGATAAGAACGAGAAGGAGCTACTGATGTCATACTTAGGAGGCAAAATAGTGTTCGGAGATGAGGCTGAAATGGGCAGTGCTCCATGGTAAATACAGCACAGGGGTTTTTAAACATTTGTTTTCAAGTATCTTGGCATGATTGATCATTGCTGAATGCTAATGCTTCATTTTTGCAGGCAAGTGATGCTGTATAAGCGTAGTCCTCAGGAGCTGCTGTGTGGAGCCAGTCTGATCAGTGATGAATGGATTCTCACTGCCGCCCACTGCATTCTCTACCCACCGTGGGGCAAGAACTTTACAATCAGTGATATCATCGTCCGCCTTGGAAAACACTCTCGTACCAAGTGAGGCCATTCAAAAAATCTACAAAACGGCCTATATTTCTGTTCACACTTTATGCTCAGTCATTTGGAAGTATTCGTTTACAGCTCTTTCGTGTTTGTCTCAGGTATGAGAGGGGCACTGAGAAGATTGTGGCCATTGATGAAATCATTGTCCACCCGAAATACAACTGGAAGGAAAACCTGAACCGAGACATTGCTCTTTTGCACTTGAAGAAGCCTGTTGCCTTTACGAATGAGATCCACCCTGTTTGTCTGCCCACCAAAAACATTGCAAAAACGTAAGACAATACAGTAGATTAATATAGACATATTTCATCGCAGTAAGATGGATGTAGAGTCAGATATTTTCTTTCATGTTGTATATCAAAATGAACAGACTATTGGGAATGAAAATCATGTAGGACAGGATCTTGGCTCTATTCATCCGTTTTTAATTGAATGGAGGTATGTCTGACTATGAGTTTGCAGTCAATTGTAAGAAACAGGTGGAGTTTCAGCAGACTAAACAATTTGAGAAGAACGAATCATGGATGAATCATTTACAATAAGGTTGATAACATGCTTATAGAAAACTGATTTCTTGCCGATTTTGAAACTTTGGTGAACAACAATGTGTGGAAAAGGAATTTTTTTTAAAAACTGACAGTATACATATAGCTGTACTTGACAGATTTTCTCTCTGTAGTTTGATGTTTGCAGGTTACAAGGGCCGTGTGACTGGCTGGGGGAACCTCAGGGAATCATGGACCTCAAACCCAATCAATCTTCCATCAGTCCTGCAAAAGATTCACTTGCCCATTGTGGATCAGAGCATCTGTCGCAATTCCACCTCGATTACCATCACTGATAACATGTTCTGTGCTGGTAATATACTTCTATATACTATACGACCTTAAACAGTTGCTCAGAGCTTGTGAGATGCTTTCACACTTAGGTGTCACAACAAGGGTGTCTTTTGTTTCTAGGCTACCAGCCAGACGAATCAACAAGAGGTGACGCTTGTGAAGGAGACAGTGGTGGACCTTTTGTGATGAAGGTATTACAATGTTTACGCTTTTCTGTCCTAAAACAAGTTGGACCTATCAGTGACCTGTAGCTCTGATTGTACTCTACTATATTTAAACATCTTGTTCTTTAAAACCTATTACTGCCCACAGAGTCCTACAGATAATCGCTGGTATCAGATCGGCATTGTGTCGTGGGGTGAGGGCTGTGACCGCGATGGCAAATATGGATTCTACACACACTTATTCCGTATGCGCCGCTGGATGAAGAAAGTCATTGACAAAACAGGCTCAGCAGATGATGAGTGATCTTCCAAGCTGCCACACAATAAATGAACGCTTCAGTGAAATGTGATTAAACCTGCACATGGATAAATAAATCAGAATTCTTTGTATGTTGATACTGGTGCCGTTTCTTTCTGTGTTAAAAGTGAGAATGGGCATACTCCTTGTTTATATGAAGCAGATGTCATTCTAGTTTAATTCGCATATCAGGTTTTACTTATGGACATTGAAATATCTGATTGTTTTTTTGTGGGCGATTACAACACACACCAAAGATGCTTTAGTTATATTTCTTTCACACCTGTCAAAATAATTTGGTTGAGAGGCTTTAAAAAAAATTGCTAGGGCAAAAACTTTTTTAATTAGTACATTTACATGGGAATGCAGAGTAAATTGTTACTAAGATTAGTTCAATAAAATAGTTTTTCCATCTTCCAAAAGAATTTCTGATGCCTTGGAATTGATCTCTAAATGCTCAAATGCTAAAAGAATTTCTGTGTGCTGTTTTCATTCAAAGCTGTTTCAGTGCAATCATCTCAGCTCAACAGATTTAATAGGCCTATAATACACACAAATCATGAATTTAAACTAATACACTCCTTAAGGATTATAAGGTTATAGTGTCATTGTAATTCAATAGGGGTGTTGCTCAGATACAATGCTCCCTAAACGAAGGGGTGTTGCTTCAGGACATTTATGGCTATTTATTGACTGAACACAAATGTGTACGATAAATTATTTTTATGTGGTGCATTTTATATGTTGTTCAACCAATCGTTATGGCAACAGCACACTCTCGGGGGGCGTGGTCAGTCGGTCTCCTCCTGCATCCGGGCCGTTTACACCGAACTACACGGATCGCAAACAGGAAGTGCTGCGCGAAATTTGCAAGATTGGCAGAGTTGAGAAGACTTCAATAGGGAGCGTTGAAAATTAGGTAAATTCATTTCTCCATTTTTGATCCAAAACATCTCTATTTTCTTTGCTCGGCGTTTTGCTCTCTGATCCGCATAGGCCTCTATTCATACGGCAGGGCAACACTTGCTAGAATTTACGTTCTGTTAAGTCAAGATGAAACAGCTTTGTAGCTAACGTTAACGTTAGTTAGCTTAGCTGACTATTGACTGGTCACAACGAGCAAATATATGCGGTATCTGGCTTTTGGCATTAACGCCGTCACTGAGACTATACTATATTGCGTCTTTTTTTTAAATCACATGCCTGTATGTTGACTCTGTTCTTGCTGGCTAAACGCACGGTTGCGTATCCAGATGTTGCGTTTCCCTAGAAACGCTGGGGAATCCGTCACCATCTCTCCTGAGCAGGAGACTGGACGCGTAGCTACATTAGACAGTGAAAACGTTTGCCATATTACTAAAATACTTTAAGAATTGAAAGAACTTGAGCGATTATGCTGTCGGACGGAAGATTACGGACCTGCCGCGGATAAATCGCACACGCACTAACGTTTTCGTATGTATTGACAGAAATCAAAGAAACCATTTTTTTGGTATTATTCTTTATGAAATGAGTGTAGTATAATCGTGACTGTGCCATGGTTATTTAAAGTACATGGAGTTAACAGTTTATCACAAAAAACATGCACTGCAGTGTAACATGGTACACTTCATCTAAAAACCATTTTTATTAATATTGTGCATGCAGTTTTTATGACCTCTTATTAATTGAGAGACTTGTATCACCACAAGGCCACGCAGAATGATCTCTCATACCCATCCTACCCTCACACTTTATTAAGCACATTAATACATTGCTACAAACTACCTTATCGCAGGTAATCTACCCGTTTGCTAGGCGTGCAGAGATCATTTGTTATGTTTTGCTCTCTCTTGGATCCATGTGTGGATGGTGACACTGCAGAGAGATCAGTAGAATCACATGACACCATTGAGCTCAAGACCGCCACACACTCAGCTTTACTTCATTCTGCAGATGATTCTGTGGCATCTCACTGTGTTTGTCAGCTGAGCACATCTGGCCGTACTTGAAACAGAACTGATAATTATCACGTTTGCATTTTTTAGCAGATTACTTTTGAATGAATGTTACAGCTGGTATATGAGCAATGTCTGGCACTCAGAATTACTGACCAGCCACAGATAAACTACCATGTGTATGGACAGAAATCAAGCTATTAGCACAGATCCCAATATTTTTTCCTGTAGTATTGTTCATAAGATTGTAAATATTCGTGACATTTTAATTGTACCTGGTTTGTTAATAAATATAAGCTCTTTAGCACATGAGAAAAGCACTAGCTTTTGATTTTATTCAGGTGATTTTTATTACTTTTTATGTTTTAGAAAGCATATGTAGTTTATTTTGGAGGTTTCTTTAGGTCTCTTGTGTTTAAGTTCTCTTTAGGGTCTTTGTTTCTGTCTGAAGTGTTGGTTGATTCACTGAGCGCAGCCTTGAAACACAACTGTGAATGAGGGGCATTGTTTTTGCTGATGATCTTTTGAACTGGGTAATGAATTAGATGGCACTGCAGAGATGAACAGAACGGGTGCAGTTTGGTGTTTGATGAATTATTCACATTAATTATAGCCCAACTACCAATCTTATGAATGATGAAACTTCTTTATATAATTTCTTTGACTATAAGCAATCTTATAGCAACGATGATAAATAACAGAGATGTTTTTAATCAGAGCCACAGATAAGTGATCTGGTTTACGTCACCTGAAAACTTATCAAATCTTTTAGGAATGTGGATATGAATGTCATAGCAGAATTAAGAATGTCACAGAAGACAGTAAATCTGAAACTAGCTCTTCTAGGGTGGAGGATATAAATAAGAGCAAAGGGTGAAACAGAGAATTCTTGTCAGTACACGGCTGGACGGCCACATTGCCGCGCGGCACCAAAGCGAGCGACTGTCACAGCAGATCACTGTCTGAGCCCTACTGACGCCTGCACTAGTAGCCCTGTGGCTACACACACACACACACACACACACACACACACAGATTAAAAAATATGGCACATTCACAATGCCACAGTATTTTAATACTAAAAGGTTAAGTACAGAATGTAACATAAGAAATAATAATATTATTAAAAATGTAATTCCACAAAGCTTGACCCTTATGACACAACGTTTTAAAGTTTTTGCTGAGCGGACTGATATTGCGATCATTGTGATTATCCATTTTTAATTTAGACTTTATTTACATATATCTAATGTTTGACACACATACACAGAGCTCAACACAAAACCACGGAAGCACAAACATTCAAACTATTCCTGTAATGCAAGGCTAGTGAGGCTGTTTTTTTGCTGCTTCATTAGTCCACTACACAATTTTCTCAATGAAATCCACTGGCAAGCTTTCAAATGAATTAATTATGTACTGTTTTAGAAAAACCGAATGGTAATTAATTGTTGGAGGTAATTTGTTTACGGTTGGAAGAGCAACTAGAGATTATGTGATCTGAAAATGAATCATTTTTAATCATGATTTTTTTTAATGGACACAAATCGCTACCTTAAAACAATTTAAATGCAACAGTTTACCTGCAATGAAGAAATTAATTATTTTTTATTTGGAGTCAGCACAAAAAGCTAATAATTCTGCATTTGCTTCCTAGTCTATTAGCTGTGTTATTTATGAATAAAACTGCATACATTATTCTTTTAAATGCTGGTTTGCCTATAACAAAATAATACAATTTTGTACTCATATATTTGCATTATTTAAATGTAAAGTATGCACTGTTATCTAAGCCAGAAAATAAAGCTAATATTAGCCAGTTTCTAGTCATGCGTTATGTCAGTGCTGTGCTGTATTATGAAAGTTACTTCTGTTCTCACGGGCGGCAGATTCATAGTTACAACCACCGAGTTGGGAAACAAACTCAAACGACCTGTTCAGCATTTGTCATTGTGGTCGCTCATGTGAGTCAGTCATTCATTGAACGTGCAAGTGTGCACGTGTGAAAATGCTGCATTTACCCAGGCTTACGCTGGATAGACCCAATGCAAAGGCAGCTGAGCTTTCACAGATCTCAGTAACATTGTGTGGTATTGTAATGTGCTGTTCTTTGTCTAACTGTTGTGTGTGAATTGTGTTGTCTTAGAGGACCATCATGTCCTCTGACCTACTGGTGGACCTTCACGATGATCTGGCAGGAGACGACTCTCCTAGCGCTGCCTTGGACCAGCTCAAACTGGTACAGGACAAACAGTGGCCACCAGATGACCCTGTTGGCTTGAGCAAATCAGGTGAGTGCATTGTCCGTTTTCGTCTTACAGGATAATAGTAATTTGAAAATCTAGTTTCATTTTGCACAATTATATTGATCTTTTCAAAGAATAAAGCAGTGTAAGAAAAAGGAAGTATTTGCCAAGAACGAAAACCTATCATATGCTTGCTATATTTTTAGAAGTGAAGCCAAAGCCTTCCTGTTGACATAATTGTCATGGCCCGTTTAAGAAGCAGCAGGGAACTCAAGGAGTCATGCAGCATTACTCATACTGTACACACAAACACACACACACACATGTTTTGTGATTTATGGGGACTCTACCTAGGCAGAATGGTGTTTATACTGTACAGATTAGGTATTGTCCTACACTGACCCTACACCTAAACCTACCCCTTACAGGAAACGGTGTGCATTTTTAGATTTGAAAAAAAAAACACCACTTAGTATGTTTTATAAGCCTTTTGAATTACAGGGATACTGAAAATGTCCTCATAAATCACCTTCATATTGTAATACCTATGTCATACCCATGTCATTATACAAATTTGTGTCCTCATAAACCACATAAACATACGCGCACACACACACATTCATGCTTACGACACAGGCCTACACCCAGAGACACACTTTACCACTCATAACTATGGATAACTATGACTGGGCGGGTGTGGGTGATGTCCAGTGGGATTGATTCATCATTTACAGAATTTGAAATGAACTAGTTTGGCTAATAAATGAGGTTACTATTCAGAATTATTCAGAATTTCTGTCAGCTGCAACAAAAATATCAGAAATAAATCTGTTGATCAAAATTACTGCTTGGACATGAATCTGATTCTGAATAACTGAATAGCTTTCATGACGTCTGTTTTTTTTCTCTTTGTGAATGGCAATTTTAGGTCAGTGAATCATTGTTTGTAATTACCATTAAAAAGTATTCAATTTGTATCACAAAAGGTCAGCATTAATACATGTATTAAAATAAAGTGATTGGTTTAGAAAAAGTGGCTTTGCCTCCTGGGGGTTCAGTCGCACACTGGACGAGAAGCAGGTATCCCACAATGGATGCATCATTCTGTACTATTTTCCTCAAGTTTATGGCAGCAGTCCAAACTGTGATTACAATCACTAGTATACAGGCAAAAGTTCACTTTAAGAATAACAAAGTGGCATCAATGAGTTTCAATTCAGGTGAAAGAGAAAGCATAATCTGTATTAATGTATTTCATAAAGGTATACAGTATTCAAGCCACAGAATGAAGCATATAGAATTCTTCTTGAGGGTTTAAAGTTAAAGGTGTTACCAACCATGGCTGATTTTACCTGCATTTGTTGGGTTGGAGGGTGTTCATTTCAAAACCTGATCATCTGGTTGAGCTAGTGCCGAGAGGAATCTGAGAGGATGACTTTCCTCTATCTATAGCCATATAGCTTTTGTTTGGGATATTTACATTTTTTTTCCACCTTTCCTGCAGCTTCAGATATTAAAAGCCTTGGTGGCCCTTCACATCTGTCCTGGGACGATCCTTTCTACGACATTGCCAGGCATCAGATTGTGGAGGTGGCAGGTGAGGTGTTATGAAATGCATAAGCATCACCAGCTAGTGTTAATTCTATTTTTAAAGTCTTCTGATTTATCTCTTTCTTTGTAGGCGATGATAACTTTGGCCGGAAGGTCATTGTTTTTAACGCTTGCCGTATGCCTCCCCAACATCAGCTGGACCACCATAAACTTCTCATGTAGGCATTGCTGCTCTTTCTTCATTTTAGTGGTTCATTAATAGATATATTAGTTTCGTTTCATAAACTGCATTAGCTATGTTTTTATTAATTGTGAATTGCCTTTTTCCTTAATATTGGTGGTTGATTTGACTAACATACGTAGATGAGCACAAGGCACTTTAAAGATCAAGGTCAAGTACAGGGAACAGAAAAACAATTGATACCAATCCCAGGAAAGAAGTTGTCAGCTGATGTTTTCTCTATTTGTGCCGTTTGTATGATTAATAATATATTTAGATTTTAATAGATATGTTGTACATTTATTGATTACCTTCTAACATCCACTTTTTTTTCAGTTCAGTTTTAAAATATACAAGCTTATATTCTGTATGATATGTCACATTATTTTACACTTTTAGGGATTAACTGTCAGTTTTTTCTAGACTTAGTTTAAAATGGCAAAAGGCATATCCTGTGAGAAATATACAGTGCCCTCCACTAATATTGGCACCCTTGGTAAATCTGAGCAAAGGTGGCTGTGAAAACAAATCTGCATTGTTTATCCTTTTGATCTTTCGTTAAAACAATTCACACAATTCTGACCAATCATTCAAGTAAAACAATTGAAATTGGGGAGAAAAACTCATGATGAACTAAATGTTTTTTTCCAATTCATGTTAGCCACAATTACTGGCACCCAATTATTGCTGTGTCCTTTGCCAAGATAACAACTTTTAGTAGTTTTCTACTGTAACGCCTAAAGAGTTTGGAGAACACCTGAGAGAAAAGAGACCATTCCTTTATCCAGAATCACTCCAGACCCTTCAGATTACCAGCTCCATGTTGGTTCTCCTCTTTAGTTCACCTCACTCAGGGTTCAGGTCAGAGGACTGGGGCAACCATGACAAAAGCTTCATTTTGTGCTCAGTGACTAATTCTTGTTTATTTCAATGTTTATTGTGGATTATCGTCCCAATCATTAAGAGATTTCTAACAGAGTCAGTCAGGTTTAGATTTGTTATGTTGGTATTTGATAGAGTCCATGATGTCATGTGTCTAAACAAGACGTCCAGGACCTCCAGCAGAATATAGACCCACAACATCAGAAACACAGCAGTATATTTCATTGTACACATGGAGTACTTTTTATCCCAGTGTTCAACACATCTTGAGTGTTTGCACGTCACTGGTTTGTGAAGCTTAATTATCTTTTGCTGCACATAAGAAATTTTTTTTTTTGTTTTTTCTCTTTGTGTTGATGATTAAGGGACTTTGGGCTTGTATATATATGAATGGGAATATACTTCATATATATTTTACTCATTAAACATTCTAGGGGTGCCAATAATTGTGGCCAACATGTATTGGAAAAAAAACATTTATTTCACAATGAGATTTTCTCCTCATTTCAATTGTTTTAATTCAACGGTAGGTTAGAATTTTGTACATTTTTTTGAACAAAAGATCAAAAGGATAAACAGTGCAGATTTATTTTCACAGCCACCTTTTGCTCAGATTTACCAAGGGTGCCAATATTAGTGGAGGGCACTGTAGAACAACTGTATTAATTTCATGTTCACAAGGTTTTCCTTCCTCATTCCACTCAAATGCTGAGTTATAAAGTAATCTTGTGTTCTGTGAGTCAAACCAACACAAGACAGTGTCCTAAGAAAATGAAGTTTTTAATGAAGTGAAATCAAGCCTTAGTTTAGTTCCCTATTGTGATTGTCTGAGAAGACAATCTAGAAAAAATGTCTAGAATGAATGTCTAAATGACTGTTTGTTTTAGTGTCTAATGTGGCTGTTGGGGGAAAAAAAAGAAAAAGTTTGAATTGATATGCATTTATTGTTATTTGTGTACAGGTATTTGAAGCAGACTCTTGATAAGTATGTGGAGAGTGATTATACCCTTATCTACTTCCATCATGGCCTGACCGGCAAGAACAAGCCCTCTCTAAGCTGGCTTCTAGATGCCTATCGAGAGTTCGACAGGAAGTGAGTGATGATATTGTTAGTGAGAGGCTAAGAAGTGCACGCACAAGCAAACCTCATTGGTTGTCAAGCTTCATTATCGCTGTGTCTGTTGCAGGTATAAGAAAAATATCAAGGCGCTGTACATTGTCCATCCCACAATGTTTATCAGAACCATCCTTATTCTCTTCAAACCCATCATCAGGTCAGTGGCACGCTATACTGGATATTATTTTATCCTCACATTGATCTTTACTGTAATCTCAGTCTTATAGCCTGTATTCGATACTTCATAATACACTACAGACCAATGTGCTTATGTTCTGTTCACAGCTTAAAGTTCGGCCGTAAGATAAACTACATAAATTATTTGAGTGAGCTGGAGGAGATTGTGAAATGTGATCAGCTGGTGATCCCCAACAGAGTCCGAGAGTAAGAAATTCTATATAAGCAGTTACATATGTGCTCAGATCACAGTTTTTTTCTTATCCCAGATGAACAGTTCTTTTGGGGTACATTCAAGAGTTTCTTTGTGTAGGTATGATGATAAGATCCGTCTGTCCCTGAAGCCATCTGTGGTCCCTGGACCGATCTCTCCTCCTCGTAGTCCTCCTCTTCCTTTCCAGCAGTTTGGGGTCCCACTCTCAGAGTGAGTTTCCATAACCGTTCCTCTGAAAGCTCACACAACTCCATTCTCTGTTACTTACTGAAAGCATGAAAGTAATATTCAGACTTGATGTAGTTTGAAGATGACGGTTTTATTTATACTTTATAGTTTATAGAAACCCGATTTATATTGTTGTTTGTAATTAGATTGAGACACAGGGCAGCAGACACGGAGGGAATTCCACTAGTCATGCGTGATACTATTGGATTCCTGCAAGAGAATGGTAGGTCTTTTAGTCAAGTCAGATTCTAACAAGCTCAATCTAACTTTTATCTCTTGAAGTGAATGTATTGTATATATCCAAGTAAGGTTGTATATACTAATAGTAGTGTTTTTGTTTAGTTTTTGAGTTATGGATCAATTTTATTATAGAATAGTGTAATTGTTTTGTGTAATTATTTCATGTAACAACCTTTTCAGGCATTTGTACAACAAAACCCCCAAATATTAATTAATATTATATATATATAAATATTATTAATATTATTTGCCACTATCCAATTGTCAATAAGATTTTTTTACTCATCTGAGACAGAATAAAATGTAATATTCTTCCTTATTCTTTTATATATATTAATATGTACAGAATAAGCATGTTTATTGAATTGTTACACTGAATGACAATGTAACATTATTTCTACCAAATTATGTCATTTTATTCTCCAAAATCCCATTAGAAACCTTAAAAATAGACACTTTACTTACATTTAATGTGCTTTCTATGGACATATTTGTGAATTTCTTTTGATGCGGACATCTTAACATCTTAGATCCACATACATCATAAATATACAAAGTACACACACACATATACAGTACATACATGTGTATATATAATGTAAACAAAAACGTTTATTTTGGATGTGATTAATGGTTTGACAGCACTACTGTTTATTTACTTTCTTAAATTGAGAATGTGAATTTTTCTCCTGTCTTTATGGTAGGTCTTAAGACAGAGGGAATATTCCGGCGCTCTGCTAATGTTTCTTTGGTTAAGGAAGTTAAGCAGAAGTATAACTCAGGTAAAGTCACGTGATGCTCTGAATATGGAAGAATTCTCACACATTTCCTGTTAGCAAGAATGATTGGCATCAGTCTTTACAATGTTACGTTTGTCTGTAGGAGAGGAAGTGAGTTTCTATCAGCTGGATGATGTCCACTTGGCAGCTGTGATCTTAAAGATGTTCCTCAGAGAGCTGCCAGAGCCGCTGCTCACCTATCAGCTCTACAACGACATCGTCAACTTCCACAGTGAGAACACAAAACACAGTGCACTTATATAGCAACACCAGCAGCTTCCAGCAAGCTCACATAAGCGCTCACACACATCTGTCCACCTGCTACACGAACATTTGTTAATCCATTGTTAAAACCACAGTTTTTGCATGTAGACTGTTTACAATGAGCCTTGAAAGTGACTTGACCACACACATTCACACAAACCTTGTTTGCATTTCCTGTGTTGTGTTATTAGATGTTGACACAGAGTCACAGGCAGAAAGGATTCGGAACATGCTGATGTCACTTCCTGAGAAGAACTACACATCACTGCGCTTCCTCATACAGTTTCTTGCTCAGGTAATACTCAACATAATTGCCAGTGTGTGTGTGTGTGTATATATATATCGCAAGATTTGCTGTAATGTAGTCGCATAGGCTGACATCACGATTGCGATATGATTAATATATATATATACAGTGCCTTGTGAAAGTATTCATACCCCTCAATTATTTATTTTTTTTTTTTTCACACATTTTGTTATGTTGCTGCCTTGTTAAACTGCTTTTTTTCGATCTGCACTCCATACACCATTCTGACAAAGCAAAAACAGAATTGTCACAACTTTGTAATTATTTTTTTTTTTTAATGAAATAAGTACATGGTATAAGTATTCATACCCTTAACTAAGTATTTAGCTGAAGCATCTTTACTGTTTCATGTCTTTTATGTTTGATGCGACAAGCTTTGCTCATCAGCAATTTGGCAATTATCTGCCACTTCTGTCCTCTCCTCTTCACCTCTCAAACTCTGTCAGATTGGATGGGGCAGACACACGTTCAGGTTTCTCAAGAAATCCTTGACTGGGTTCAATCCCAGGCTGTGTCTGGGCCACTCAAGGATATTCACGTAGTGGTCTATGAGCCACTCTTGATGTGTGCTTGGGGGCATTGTCCTTTTGGAAGCTGAACCTTCTGCCCAGTCTGAGTTTCTGATTGCTCTGGACTGGGTTTCCTTGAAGGCCATCTCTATATTTTGCTCCACTGAATGTTCCTTCTACTCTGATGAGTCCCTCGTCCCTGCGGCTGAAAAACAGCCCCACAGCATGACGCTGCTACCAGCACACTTTACTTTTGGGATGGTACTCAGCAGGAGATGAGCAGAGCTGGTTTGCTGCTTAATAAAAAAAATATTAAGCAGCAAAGTGATTTCCAATATTGATTAAATAAGTATATTAGAACGTTTTCCCAAAGATTGCATGATACCTAAGACTAGAGTAATGATGCTGAAAATTCAGCTTTTCTTCACGGGAATTTTAAAATGTGTTAAAATAGAAAACAGATTTTTGCTGTATTTTAATCCAGTAAATACAGCCTTGATGAGCATTGAGACTCACTGATCCCACACTTTTTCTATACATTTTAATTTTGAATGTAACTTGTTATTGTTTAACATTAATTTTATACTTTATAGCAAACGTGAAACACGTTTTAGACATATTTAATTCCTTTTTTTATTTAAAAAGAAAGCAATAATAGCTAATAATTATTCAAGAAGCCATAAATAGCCATTCTAATCGTTCTAGCTGAATACTTCTTTCCTAATTTTTCCTTAAGTATTTCTGCTCTTTGTTGTTATTGATGTGCAGGTGTCTGCTGAGAGTGAAGTCAATAAGATGACCAATCCCAACCTAGCTGTGGTGTTTGGGCCCAATTTGCTGTGGGGGCAGGATGCTTCCATGACGCTCAGCGCAATTGGACCAATCAACAACTTCACCCGCATCCTGCTCGACCTGCATCAGGAGGTCTTTATCCAGTGAGGAGCGGGAGAACTTTTGACGATGACTCCTCTACGGTTATTGCCCCTCCCCGCTCCATAGCTTTGCTCCTCTGTTGCTGTGTCCCGTCCTTCGTGTCTCCCTCAGTATTGCCAAATGCATGAGTATTTTAACTGGGTGAAGCTATGAAAAAAAGCATACTGGAGGGCACAGAGCGGTCAAGCTGTCACAAACGTTTAGGCTGTGATCAAATTCTGACAATCGTCTCCTTTCCTCTCCTGCAGAAGTCATGTAGCTGTTGTGGTACTGCACAGGCACAAGAGTTTTTATATGGTCTGTTGGCAGAGGCCTAAATCAATAAACCAACAAAGTGTACAGGGAGCTGCTTTAGCTTCTATGTTTTGGTGGCTCATACGCTTGGTTTGAATATTGTTTGTTCGACTTGACCAAATTCATTTCAGTTCTTTTTTTTCCAAGAAGTAAAATTAGACTACATGCACATGTCCTTATTTTTGTAAGCCATAGTTGGCTAAAGCTATGGACAAGTATAAAGCACTACACAAACTTAACACTTATTTTAAACATGCTTATTTCTTATTACATTAAATATATGATAATATGTATTATCTCAAAGAACTTTCATTCAGTCTTCATTTATATTATATCATTTTTTTTTTTTTTTCTATAATCCTTTTGACTTTTTGTGGTGTCTCAGTGAACAGGGCAGATGCTTATGGCCAGCACAAATTTCCTGATGCTGAAACGGAAAAGAAAAGTTATTTTTCTGATCAAAATCTGTATGTGTGGAGTTGTGTGTAACTCGTGGTCTGTTCAGTAATTCCGTTGTATTGTTCTACCCCCGAGATATTTATTTTGGCCAAAGATTATATGGTTAAAATGTTTGTGTGATCAATTTTATTTACTAGAAATGTACTTCCTGTCGGGGATGGTGCCATTAGATGTTGTGGGCGCATTTGAAACACGCCCAAATCAAGACAGAAATAGCAAAGAACAATTAGATGTGGTTTTGCCCTCTAAATTGTGCTTTTATCTACGAGGAAACATATCACAGTGCAATGAGTTAATACTGGAGTGCACAAAATCCAAGTACAGCAACATTTTAGTTGTATCACAGGGCTCTGTACATGTATGCATTATTTTATGAGTAATGGATTTGAATCGTACGGATTCCGCACAATTGAGTCTAAAAGAACCATAAAACAGGTACTGTTTATTTAGCACTAATGAGTTAAGTGTCATATGCCTTGATATTGAATTGTAACTGTTTATGGTGTCATGTTAAGGTCCAATTTATGTCAATCCATCCGAGCATTGACATGTGGACCAGTGGCTTAAATAGTTTTAGACAAGCGCCCTCAAACCCAAGTGTCTGTGTGCCTTAATAGAGTGAACTGGCGATGATATTAGCTGTTAAATACCCTTTCTCTGGACAGATCTGTGAACTTTGTGCCATTTTGTTGTACCTGTATCCAAACATCTACCTGTTTACCTGTACTGTAGACTCTGTATTTCTGGTTTCCAGGTGGAACTTTGCATTACTTCTTTTGTGAAGGTTCTTCCATATTTGCTGTTAAAGTGTATTCTGTGCTTTTGAAATCTTTACTTTTGTATATCATGTTGTGATTTCAGAGTAATAAATTGTTAGAGATGGTGTACTTTTTTTCCCCCCTCTGCAAGTTTGTTTCATAAGCATTAGAACATCCCCTGGATGCTGTGAGCAAATGAAAACACTTACCACAGTATCATTAAAAAAAGCATGATGATATAATAATTTGGCTTTCACATATTTGTCACAAAAATAACTACCCTGCGAGTATAAAAAAACCCTCATTATAAACACAGCTAATAATTTGGACCACAATCATTGCCAACAACATCATCTAGAAAGTGCATATTAATTAAGAATAGAAACGGCAACATGATTACATATCTAAAGGTCACGCTTGCTATTTTTGTTCAGTTTAAGCAATAAAAAATACATGTTTGAGGTAGGCTTCATATGAAATGGATCTGTCTGCATAGTTGTTATTTGAAATTGAAGAAACAGGTCGTGCCCTGCTTATAAGTGCGCATGTGTGTGTATTTGACAGAGCAGAGTTGTGGGTAATGGTAATTCGTGTGCATGTCTGTAATGTGAGAGGGACTGTGTGATGATGTGTATGCACTGTTCCTGTAGGGAGCAGATCCTCTGGCTCCTCACACCCAGCTGAAGCTCAGTTTCAGGGGCTGTAGAGCTCACCAGAGGATACAGAGCTTTGCTGACCTGCAGGGAACACAAAAGTTCCAGGAGCATTGTCAATTCCCACTTTTAACTTGCATCCAGTACTTCCACATACTCAGTGCAGTGATATTTACCTGCTCCAGGCCAGTGAAGGCCACTCCGAGGTTCACTCCATTTCGGAAGAACGTCAGTGTCCCGGCGCTCAAGTCCAGCAAAACCCCAATGACTGTATTTGTTTCGTAAAAAGGCTCTGTGTATTTTCGACCTCTGCCATTATGCCAGATGAAGCCTTTGTAGGATAGGCCCCAACTCTCGCCGTCGATGCCTTTGGAGAAAGAAACAGGACTATCAGAACAATAAACAGTTTCAGTGATTCAAAGAAAAACATTGTGTGCTTTTGTACACTCTGCTTGTTCTGTACTTTTCCTCCCTTGTTTATCTAGGAGGTGTTGATGGGACAAAATTCATGTCTGATAATTACATGATGTCATTCGTTTTTAGGTTGTCAAGTAAGATCAACCCGAGGGAGATTATGTCTGTGCTGAGTGGAGCTGGGCTGGGCTGATTTGGTTAAAGAAGAATGCAAGCATGCCTAAGAGGAACATGACTCACCTATGAGGTTAACAAACTTTTGATCCCCTGTGTGCAAAAGTGCATTTTGGGTACCGATCCCCACCATCACAGAGCTTCCATATGGAGGTTCAAGGAACTCAATCTCCCAGTAATGCTCACCATGAGTGAAACCTTTACACAGCAATATGTTACTTTTGTGTTTAGTGATTAGTGTAAAATTATTTTTACAACACATGATACTTTTGAGCACAATATACCAAAATAAAATATATAACAACACATGATGAGTTATCCCGAGCACTACTTAGCAATACTCTACTTAGAGCATAAAAAGCCTTACTAAAAATACACTTGCTAGTTAAAAATTAACTTGAACAAGGTTTGTTGCAAAGGAAACTAGCACTTAATGTTCAACTACTTCACTGAACGTCCATACTTTAAAAACAGAATCATATCAGCCTCATGAAATGTACTAAAATAATGAAACTACTGACCTGTGAACAACAAAAACAGTGCTATTCTGTTCTTACACTAGTCTTACCTTTGGTACCTCTGACTCCAGCAGTACCTTGACTGTCCAGTAGAGGGCTAATATGAAAATATACGGCTTGTCGGCACCGAGAAAGATGAGCATCAGGAGATTTACTGTCAGGATCCCATTCCCAGCTCTCCCAGGTGTGGCCTCGAAAAGAGCGAAACATTTGCTCTCTACGAACAAACTACATACATTACTATAAAAACAAACAATCAAAACTTTTAGCCACTCAATATACCAGTTACCAAAAGCAAAAACAGTTTGCTACGATTCGAACATTTCTAAATTAATATGTATAATATATTTAAATAAGTTGTTATTACATACAGATAGTGTGCCGAGATATCTAATGTTTTTTTTCAAAGCGCGGAGACCATTCAGACAAGTGAGCACGACGTATAAATTAGTACGTAACAGAGAAAACATACGTGACTTACCAAGTGTATACTAAGTTATGTAATCCGAAGTGAAATAAAGAAAGCTTTTTTCAGGAACTTAAAACCCGGTTTTAAGAAGGAATAAAGACTACACAGTCAAGTTTAACAACTGGACGATAGAGAAAAACGTTTCACAACTGCTGTCAAAACAACACTGGATTTTATTGAAATATGGAAATAGGCGTGTATTTCGGCGCTCATGAATATTTAAACAGCCTTCGCTGACGTTGCTATGTAGGCTTCCAGTAACGCACCCTAATTAATATTCATAAGTCAAACCGTCGCCAATCCGTTAGGCGAACGTCGAGCTATCGAATATTCATTAGCTTGTGACCGCCAAGGTTTGTGTACGTGAGACACCCTGTTTTTGAGCAGTTCAGCATACAGGGGGGACAAAAACAGGTCTGTTTGAAATAAATCAGTTTATTACACAACATTTACATGCCATATTAACAAAGCGAGGAGAGAAAAGAAGACTCTTGAAATAATAAAAGAAGGTCCAGCTCCTAATGACTTGCCAACATAAGCTTTTAAAAAAGCATTCCTCACTGTTTAAAGACTTGACGAGTAGCAATGATAAACTGTCCCTAATAATAAGAAAAAAAATCAAAGTTATGGTAAAATACTTTTGCGGGAAGCAGGTAAGAAGACTCACAATTCACTGTTGTCAGAGTTCACTGTAGTGTTGTTCATGTTTAAGCCTATAAAGCAAAACTGGACATATTTTCAGATTATTCACGTTTTCCCTTGAATTAACATACAGTGAGAAGATTCAGACGGTGCCAGCAGTACAATGAGAGAAATCTGTTTCAGTGAATAACTAGTCAGTGAACTGCATTTGGTGTTGTGATGAGCAGAACAAAAATAAAGGCTGGTACAGGTTTATACATTCATTACAGTGAGCTTTACTTACACAGTTCTGCTATTTTAATAAATACAAGGGTTGGAAATTTAACGTTGCTCTGTTCCTGTAACAGATGCTGCTCTTTTTTTTTTTTTTACCTCAGTTCACTTCTTTTCTTGAATGATGATTCTCTTAGCTCATTGAACAAGGAAGGAAATTGACAAAACATGGATAATGGAGACATCCAATGAGGGATGCATCAGTGAAGGAAGCAAGAAGATTAAAGAAGTTGTGAAGGATGCAATCTCTGTTGTGTTTTATTGGAGCGTGTCCACAAATGCATCAAACTCGTCAATGTTCTTCTCATAAATGGCCAGTTTGTCTGGAAGTGAGTCCTGCAAAAATACATGTTCACTGTACCAAACATCTAATAATGAACACATCACAATGTGAATAAGTCACCCTATGTATAATTTATATACAGATTATGTTTTTAAGTGAGCTACATATAAACAATACGTGCAATTATTTTAATGGTTCTCAATTTTATCATCCACAAAATAAAACTTCTTCTTTAAGACTTTGACACCAATCCTGGTTTGCCACTGTCTGCAATTAAATGATACCTACAGTATATGAACACTCTCCTTTGTCTCTACTCAATGCATGTTCTCATGCCTTTCTAGCTTTAAAGGGACAGAGTGGTGTATCCGAGGTAAATAAGTATCCGATGAATACTGTTCTGTTTCTTGCACAAACCGATCGTTTCATGTCTTAGTACATCAATGTATCACCATGAGCCTCAGGGTTCAATTTGGATTTGTTTTTGCATTTTTTTTCCTCTCTCAAAGATTGTGTTCCCATTGACCTAATATATATAATATATAACTGACAGACTGCAATGGTTTGAGTTAAAAATCTCTAAGAGTCACCTAGATCTTGGATGCCCTGAGGGTAAGCAGGTAAACATCAAATTTAATTTTTTGGGTGAACTATCCTTTTAAAGGTCAACCTGTCCCATATAGACTACAAAAATGTTCAGTATGTGCTTTGACAAGAAGTTGTTTGTTTCTCACCAAATCCTCAGCCATAGACTGAGCACTGACATCGATGGACAGGCTTGCAAGTTGAGGAGGGTTTTGAAACTCTCTATAGAAGGTTCCTAGATCCATTGGCAGAAGGTCATCCTTAGAGAATGCTGGTTTCTGTTTGGCACACAAACACAGACCTGGTCCTTAAACATTATACGGACCACATTTGGCTTTACAATACACTCCTGTAGAGTTTAGCTGCTACCTTAATCAAATTCACCTGCCTCTGATTTTCAAGCAGCTCTGAAGATTTAAATTAGATTTTTGATTTTTTCATAGGAGCTACCCTTTTCTTGTTTTGACTTTTCTAGTAACATTTGTATTGATTTTAGCCCAAGACTCTAGAGCTCTGATCAACACCACAACAGTGCAGCTCTGTCATGCAGAAACAGACTTAAAAATATGATTAAGCAGGTCTCTTTGGGCCTCTCTTAAGCAACATCAACCCACTAGCTTCAAAGACTTAAAATTGGTGTGGGATACTGCATCATTCAACAAAGTGTATTTATTAAATAAAAATAAAGGAGAATAAGGTCTTCAGATTTATTAAACATCAATCATATGTAGCTTTCTCTCAGGTCAGAGTCTAAGTTTTTTTTTGATGAATAATTGACTTGTCTGGATCACTAGATAGATGCTCTGTCAAGGGCTTGATAAAACTCCTTTCTACTGTCAAACCACGAGGAATCAAAAACAACAAAATGCCTACCCATTACCCATCTCTCTTGAACTCAATAGCTCCCTTTCACTCAATGTACTGATGCAGTTCCTTCCAATGCGCTCAATGTTACACAGTTCTCAATATCTTGAGAGGGAAACAGATCTTGGTAAGTGTATTTTTATTATGTGTTGGTGAACTTACAAAGTCAACCATGACAAAGTCATCTTGCGTTTGCCCCCCGCTTTGGCTCGAGGTGTTTGAGTGCAGGCTTCCTTGCAAAGGAGACGAAGGAGCCGGGGATAGAGGAGGGTGCACCTACAAACAGAGAAAAACACCTCTAAATAACACACCATGAGGGTTTTCTTCATTTGAAATGCAGAGTAAGTATGGGTGTTTCCTGCTTTCAATACCATTGGGTCGTTCTCCTCCAGGTCATAAGCTCTTTGAGCGAATGCAGCAAAAGGAAGATCCAAACTGGTTGTTGTCACCTGAGGTACACACATTCACAACATTTTCACCTCACAATAAACACAGAAACTTTTTTTGCACTTATCAGTAATATGTCATCTTATGGTATGCACTAATTAAACACGTTACTGGGAATAATATTAACAAATACAAGCTTAATATATACACTACCCTAATGTTTGGGGTCTGTATGATTTTTAAAAGAAAAAGGAA
>JAUMHR010000295.1:2458116-2468369 GCA_032361145.1 Enteromius fasciolatus
GTGTGTGTGTGTGCTGTTTCTAATGTCATTACTAAAAGCAGACAGACGGAGAGCGCAGAAGCAGCAGAGTCTGCAGCATATGAACTCCACAAGTCTCCACTGGAACACAATGATATAGAGTCAAGCACTGTTCGCACTTTTAACAACTTTGGGGAGCGAAGTAAGTATTTCTGGGGAACTTTGTTTCATTTTTAACTCACTGCCTTGTATTTTTGCTTTGTATTGTGCTCAGAGGTGCTTCTCTGCTCTGGCGCATTTATCTATCATCTTTATCGTAGAGGAACTACTGCAGTCGAGCTTAACCCGAGAAAAAGCACCTGTGACAAACAGTAGCTGCGGTCGTTTATTTGGCCTGCCTCTAGAGTGTTAATATTGTATTCAGACACAATCATTTCCACAGTGATCATGTCAGAATCTGCACGGAAGATGTTGAGGGCGAAGCTCGTGGTGCTGGGAAGAGATAACTGTGGGAAGACAGGTAACGCCGCTGTGTTTTTTTGGGAGGTTTAAGGACTATTGGCTGGTCTTAACTAATCTGTTTTTCTCTTTTCTCCAGCTCTGTGTGTCAGATTTATCACCAGGCGTTTCATTGGAGAGTATGAACATAAAAGGGGTAACACAAGCTGTTTTCACACTCTACATATTAGTGCAACTGCATTGTAGTCACGTAATCTGCATCATGTGACATGCCATATACTTTTTGTGTCTCTTAGAGGTCACCTACAGGTGTCAGAAAATTGTGGACAAGGAGGCAATTGAGCTAGAGATTTTAGACACTGTTAATAAGGTACAGAGTGATCGAAACTAGATCTCACAGTACGTTGTTGTACTGTGTATCTGCTGCTGTGCTGTTTTACAGTCATATTTATCCACAGACTCAAAGCAAGACAGCAGGATGATCTTCCTTGTCAAACAGCTGATGAGATGCAGGACTCTCTGAACATTCCTTTCATGTCTGCTGTGCTGAATCTCAGGCTGGTGGAGCGGCTTTAACAGCCCGCCTGCCATTGATCATGTTACACAGTAGAGCAGCACTTGTTAATTCATAGGATTAGGCTGAAGCTTTACCATCTGTGTGAATGCAGTAGAGTAGCAGTTCTAATGTTTCGGGTGACTTTGATACACCCAGTGTAGGCTTTGTAGATATAAAGGATAGCTGTCATGCCGTTCCAAACCAAATTCATATTTTGTTAACGCATTGAAACACTGTATGGCTATTTTCATCTATACATATTTTGGGAAAACTAAATAATGGAGACATCCAAAATGTGCAGTGCTCTGACTCGAGGACTAGGATTAAGTAGCACTACATTTGAGAAGCAGGAGGTTGTGGGTCTGTGGATTTAATTTACATTCGTTGTGCTCCAGAATCACCTTAAGAACCACATCTTTGAAAGTCCAGATGTGCATCAGCTGTATTCTCACAGATCTGTTTATTTGTTTTTAGGAAAGCGTAGGACCTGCGGTGTCCTCTCTGGAGAGTTCCATTAAATGGGGTGATGGGTTTCTCATTATGTACTCTGTGACGGATCGCAACAGTTTTGATGCTGTGTCGCGCCTGAAGAGACTGATTGATCACGTTAAACAAACGCTCGGTAAGGCTAGGATCAGACTGTTCTGCTATTAGTGCTACTGCGAGTAGTCATGTTTATGTATATGGACCCTCCAACTAGCGAACAGCGCTGTTATCCATCAGTGTGACTCATCCTGCCTTAATTGGTCTCAGTTCAGAGATTTCACCTCAAGCATGAACTCTTAATATAGTACACTGCAGCCTGCGAGTGTAAGTTTGTAAATGAAAGATAGATACGTGGAAAGAGATAAAGAGAGAGAGAGAAAGCATCACAACACTGCAGTCTTTTATTATGCCATCTATCTCCAGGTACTGTCATTTTTATGGCAGTCTGTTCTTCTTCAGAGCCACAGCGTCCATTACATCATTCAGTGTCTGCGTGTGTATGTGTCTCCCAGGTATTCCAACAGTCATCGTTGCCAACAAATGTGACATGGAGAACGGCCGAGTGGTGAGGATAGAAGAAGGACAGGCTTTAGCCTCAGATCTGAGGTCAGTACACTTTGCTCTTACTTTTAAGTAGTAGGAAGTAATGTTGGTTAATTGAGCTGAAATGTTTAACCCTAGAATGCATAAAGGTGGTCAAGTTTACCCCATAGTTTTAAAAATATTTTTTCATTGCAGTTTCCACTATTGTTATTTATAATATTTATTATTATTATTATTTTAACAAATGTAAAAAAAAAAAAAATCAATACAGAAATATCACTATAATACTATGAAATTGCTAAGTATTTCATAATTATAATAATAAAATTAGATTAATATATAAATAATAATAATAGCTATTTTATATAACAACAGTAGACTCTTGTACGTGAGCCTCAGCCATGCAATTATCATTAAGGTTTGCAAAAAATAAATTAAATAATCAATACACATCAAAAAGAGTCAAAATTAATATAATATAATGTAATATATTTATTAATAATAATTCTAATAATAAACAATAAGAATAATAATCCTAATTAAAAACGTGATTTAATCACTTTACCAGTCAAATGTTTTTTTTTACACGCAGATGATCTTAGGTTTGATGTAAATGCCTCTGATATGATGTAATATTTTGAGTTTGAAAGCGTTGCTGTGTGTTAAAGTCAGGGTTTTACCGGTGGTGTAGGTGCAGTTTCTTCGAGCTGTCTGTGGCGGAGGACGCTTCAGCAGTGGAGGCCGCGTTCGGTCAGCTGGTGCGTGAAGTGCGTCAGGAGTTTCAGCGCCACCTGCTGGCCATGGACAAGCGTTCACGGATGCTGCAGATGAGACACGCTCTCAAAAACAAGCTTACACGGAGTAAAACCATGCAGTGGTGACCAGAAAGACTAACCGCGGTTCAGACATAGTGCTGAATACTTGCGTGACAAGTGCCTTATGGATTTCCAAATATTGTCATGGACATTGTTGTGCATGTGTAGTTTATGAAGGACAGCATAGCAGCAAAAAGCAGTGTGTTTTTAAAATGTTCTGGCACTGGCTCCCTTAAAATCCTCCTTCCATTGTTTGAACAAACAGGTAGTCTCACCTCAAACTTTTGCAACTGATTTACACAGAAGCTGACATTTTGGAAAAACGAACAGAACAAAGTTAAGATCTGCAGTAATGCACAGTACTCACTGTGCATTAAATGGTTTTACTATAAAGTATTTGACCTCTTAAGATCATATACCTCTACTTTTGCATCGATTTCATTGTAAGTGATGCAATTCCAATGATGTAATTCACATTTATTCTTTATTTAAACTGAATTTTATGTGTGAGAATCATAAATGCTTATTTATAGGCACCAAATTTATTCCAATAGACTGAGCTTGTCTAGTATGATTAAGTCGTGCTTAAAATGGCAGATGAAGCACCATGTGGCAGATGATCCATCTTCTGACTTCAGTTTAATTCTCATGTGCCTCTATAAGACTGAAATGTCATAGGGAACAGAACCAATTATGGTGTTTTTTTTTATTTTACACAGCTGTTTTTAGACTTAATATATCCTGGCATTGTGCAAAATCAACTCTCTGGAGTAAAATGCTTCCAAAATGGGTAACAGGACAATGTATTATGCTAAATGTGTACTATTAATTGTGCATGTAATGATTAAATGTTCATTATGACATTTGCTGCTTCGGTGTAAAACAGATTTAGAGAGAGAGAGACTACTTAATTTACAATTTTATTTAGCAAAAATGGTAAAAATAAATAAATACAAATTGATCAAATGCTCCAGTAATATCCAGCCTCCTCAACAGAAAGAATTTATGAAGTTATATATTCAAATAACTTACACATGGACTCCTATGAGAAAAGGTAAACAGACATCAGGCAACACACAAGATTAAGAAACAAAACGTACAAAATGTAAAAAAAAAAGTCAAATGAAACAAAAGAGCAATACACATCCCTTTTAAAAACTATTATGAAAGAATCTAGACACTTTTTGTACAACAAATCGATGTAAATTGGTTTCTTAATTTTATAGTTAAGGACGTTAGATTAAGCACTGATATTTTCACGTTGCAGTAATCTATCCTTAATTTTACTTGAGGGTTTCATCAACCTGAATGAGGTAACAGCATGAGGTGTAAGAATGTGAATCTTCATAAGCATGACTATGCCTATCTCAAAAACATGAACAAAAGCCTGAGCTCTCGGTAAACACTATTAATATCTGAGGAGATCAGATTTCACACACTTCAGGACACAATACCCAATTCTCATGTGTAAGGAACATGAATGAGGAGACACAGTAGATTCCCATCTATCTCATCAGAGAACATCTGTCACAGAAGCACTGTCAGTCCTACTAACCACATCTGGCCTCGGGATTCTTGGCCCTAAAGGACGAGAGATGACATTTGCAAATGTCACATCTGATGAGCATTTATGTAAGGGCTCTCTTCTTCCCTTTTCTCTCTTTTTTCAATACACTAGAAAACCTGACATACCATTAAACCACCAAACGGAACGCAGCTTCTCTACATGTCACTTTGGAATTTTCGCATTTGTTTTATCGTTATATTATTAGCTTCTATCAAACAAAACGTGTGAATACTTCAGTGATTGCTGAAAACATTTGAAAACGCAGATGAGGGGGGCGGATACCCAGATCATCAGACTGGGATGGAATCCTTTAACTTAATTGAAAGTAATATTATTTTCATAAAAAATGTGAACGAACATACCAGCAATTAATTTTGCGTTTTGATGTAAGACGTAAGCACTTTTATTGTTCTAATGTGTAGTGGTCAGATTCACTATAGGCAGCGCAGTCACTGTCCTCACTAACACAACCTGAATGATCACACACTAGATGACAAAGTAGGTTCCGTTTCCGAAAAGGGAAAAATACGCACTCGTTTTGCTGACGACTGACTCTAAGACACCGACAAGTCATAACACTACGATGAAACAGCCTAACATAGTCTATATAACTTAAGGCAACCGATACACAGAGGCTACAGCAGGCCAGAGCTGCATGTTTAGCATTGAAAACACTCACGAACCTGAAATGAAGATATAAACACTGTAGATATGTCTGTCTTTTATCAAAAGCGTGTTTGACACCACCGTGTTTCTGGATTATTTCTTGTGCTTTTTTTCTTTTTCAAACACTATGGAAGTGTCGTCTTGGCACATGATACAGTGTTAAAGCTACCGCGGCTGTATCTCAGGTGTTAAAACTGGTCTGGTGTGTTCGTCTGTGCTTGTTCGTGTGCAGAGAGCTCTGAAATGGTAAATAAAGCGATAACAGAGGAGCCCCTAAGAGACACTGGTCGAAGTAGTTGCGCTAGGCACGTATAACGTCTACCGCGTTGTGCTTTTGGACAGGTTTACAGTGAACCGTGTAGTAAAGTGTGTTTAAACGATACAGAACAGAAGCCCTTAAATTGGCCCATAAGCATAACGTTTACTGGCATAGCGGTTTCGTGGGATATTTCTGACTGCGTGATTCCTCCCAAGTCGTTGGACAAGGCATTAGACCCCTGCTACAGTCTGGGTAAATAAAAACAAAAATCCTCCGGATGTGGAAATGGAGCGAGAGCGACGCTTGAGACAAATCTCAGATCATTCCCTTCGGTGACGGCGCCTGAACCGCGCTCTCAGTAAATCACATCTGTTCAGTAGATAAGGCATGGTCAGAATTTACCTCACAGACACTTCAGGACTGACACTACAAATACTACTCTACTACTCTTAAATATCTATTTAATGTTCAGAGTAACATAAAAGAAGAGTTCCCTGTGGCATTGATTATTTGGCAGAACAGAACTACGGAATATTTTTTGTAAGAAAGAAGAAAATTATAAATAAGGTCATGTGTAAAAAATAGCAAAACATATTTACAGAAAGGTTTCGGTTTTTCTTTTTTCTCCCTAAAACACCACAAAATAGACAAACGCAAATGATACGAATTAAACCTCCAGAAGAGCGCCTGGAAGACCTGTATTTCTGTCAGTGTGTGATAAAGAACCTGTGTTTGCGCTCCAAGCTCCGTCCTGGAGTCGCAACAACTGAAAAAACGGACGAAACAACTGCACCTCGGTTGCGTTTCACAGACAAAACGGACGCTGAACTCCTCAACACGCCATATCTTATGTCTTAGATCAGAGCTACAGGACCTGATAGGAAGCTGCACTACTCATTTAGCAGGACGAGACCTTCACCCGATCCAGCCTTCAGGAGCTTTCCCACTCAGAGGTGCTATGGCAACTGTATCAGGCACACAATGGTGTGATATCATTAAATTTTATTACTCTTTTCTATATCATTATTCTTTGTAGAAATCTTTTCGGTGTGCATGCGTGAGCACACACATTGCTGGTACTTTAGGAACCTCCTTCCTGCATGTAGTAAATGGCACTATGGATTTTCTTTCCCTCATAGATACAAGAGATGAAACGACAACACAAAACAACAACACTGTTAACTGGCACGCTTCGGGCCCCAACCGCGGCGGGGTAGTCGATGCTATTTCACCCCCTCTGTCACTTCTGTAAGGGGCACGATTGAGCCGAGGAGGGCCTGTGGAATGACGCTGAGGTCGCTGTTGTTTTTGTGTTTTTTTGTATTCTCCTCCCCGGCGGACATGGTTCCGTTGCTACCAAGAACCGCCTGGTTGCTGCTGTTATTGCTGAAGGCTGCGGCGTTTGCATTTGTCGGTTCGCTCTTGATTCTGGACGTGCTGTTGATCTGTGCGCTCTCCTCACTGCCCTCGTCGCTCGCACCGGCGGCCTCTGGGTTGTTATTTATGGTGATCTGCTTTAAGCCATCGCTCGTGTTTGTGAGGGTGCTTATTATCACCGTAGCTTCCGAGGAGCTCGTTGGGGCGTTTGTATTGTTGTTTGTGTCTGTGGTGACTGCACTGGAGCTGCTGGGTTTGGAAGCTCCGTTGTGGGAGGTTTCTCCGTTAGCCATGGCTTCAGGGCAGATGAAGGGAGACAACTGGATCCCTCTGATCAGACGCACCAGCCCTCTCATTTTCTCGAGCGAAGCCTCCATCTCTCTCTGCTGGGTCAGTACGCTGTTCTTGCTGTCCATACATCTCTGTGCGGGGAGAGAGAGGACACAGTGCTGCTGACTCATGCAACCAAAATCTCATCATTATACAGTTATGGAATAGTGGCCTTTTGGAGCTATGGGATAATAAATGAATGCATCAGTTAGATTTGTAATTTCGGTGGTATTACTCGTGGCACAGAGCAAAAGTGGGTATGAACTGAAGAATTCTCTCACTGTTATAGAGTTGCTGAGCTGTCCGATTCTGTGCTCCAGAGTCTCTCTCTCCTGCCGCAGCTCTGAGCTCCATCTCTTTAGACGATCTTTCTCTCCCTCTTTAGCTGTAGGGAAGTAAGCGTATTCTTACAATTTTGTCACAGATAAAATGAATTTTAAACAATTCTGTGGAACCCTTTGAAACAGATCTAAATGACAGCAATTGTGGAGGCTTCTGTTGAAGCCAACAGTCAGGGACAGGGTTGGGGATCATTTAAACATCTCGGTAAATGTGAATTTATAAATATGCTCTTTTCCATTTTCAGATAATGTGTAATTCTTAAAGGAACACTCCACAATTTTTGAAAGTAGGCTCATTTTCCAACTCCCCAAAAGTTAAACGGTCGAGTTTTACTGTTTTCGGGTCCATTCAGCAGATCTCAGGGTCTGGCAGGGCACTTTTAGCTGCAACTTAGCATGCATCATTGAATCTGATTAGAGCATTAGCATCTCAGCATGCACAATTATACTGCACAGTGCCTAAAAATAGTCCCCGGCATTTTAAGCATCAAAGTTCCTTGATTATTACGCTGGAATGAGAGTACAGTTCCTTGCCATATCAGCCAAGAAAATCACAACTTTTCATTTTCCATCTTAGTACACGATGTAACTACAGTAGAGTCAAGTTTTAAACAGGAAGAATATTGAAGCTCTTTGGTAACTTTTGTGTGTTACGCTAATGGTCTAATCAGTCTAATCATCAATGATCTATGCTAAGCTACATCTAAAAGTGCCATCGTCAGACCCAGAGATCAGCTGAATGGATTCAAAAACTCTATGGGACTTGGAAAATGTCACTATTGACTTCCATAGTATTTTTTTCCTACTACGGAAGTCAATGGTGACCCAAAACACCCCAGTTACAAACGTTTTTCAAAATATCTTCCTTTGTATTCGGCAGAACAAAGAAATTCATACAGGTTTGGAACTACTGGAGGCTAAGTAAATGATGACAGAATTTTCATTATTGGGACAACTATTTCTTTAAAGCGTTAGTTGTATGTAAAACTCTTCACCTGCTTTATAGGAGATGTAGGAATGGACAATAGCAAGAGTCCCAGGCCACTCAATGGCATCTTCCTTCTGCAGAATCTGAAGGAAAACATGTAACTGAATGATACTGAAATACACAATTGTTTACACTTTGCTTTCAAAGTAATACACACAAAAACAAACACTCAAAACGAACATGACAATGAATTCTTAGCAGTGAAAACAAATAAAGTGGAAAGAAATGAGGCTACCTAAACTTACAAAGTTTTGAGCAGTCATGATGTAAATTCTGGTTTTCAGTATTCTGAATAAATATATGGCCCTGCATCAAATTCTTTCAACTTCAGAGGTCTTAAGCAGCTCATGCCTCTGATTTTGGCATTTTAGGCAGAGCTGTGTGACGCCCAGATGATTAGCAAGTATCGCATTTGAGATGCTGCCTACTGCAGCCACTAAATACCGACTTGTCAATCAAAACCTTATACTTACAGTCTCCACTTCAATCTAAAGTGCACTAGTTTTGAAATGAAACATTTCTGGTTGGTCTAAATAAAATATCAGCCTCTTTATCCTCACTTTTTGGTCTGTAATTACCATGCCATTACTAATAAAAAGTCTCTACATTGAAAGAACGTAACCTGAAAGAGTTAAGATAACTCCATAAAGACTGTCTACTTTGTAAGACCAGTGAAAAAGTGAAACATGACATGGAACAAAAAGTGAAATGAGTTACATGTGCGAGCATGAACAGCAACGAATCTCTCAGTTACCCGAGACTCTTAATTCACCTCTGCTACCACTAGGTGTCGCTGGTGAGCACGGTGAACACTGGGATAGGGAAGTCTGAATAGTGTCTCAGTAACCGTAGTGGACTATCACAGCTACTTACATCCCCTGCTGAGCTGGGGCTGGGTGAGGGTGAATGTGATGGAAGGGTGAGTGAAAGGGCAGGGGAGAATGGGCTGCCCACGGTGGGCCGCTGTAGGTCTGGGGAGGTAGAATGATGGCTGCTGGTGGTTGGGGGGAGGGGCCCCCGCTCCACAATACTGCAGTTTTTAGAAAGGCGACCTGGGTGAGATGAAACAAAGGACAAACAAAAACACAAAAGAAAAGAAAAAGAAAAGGAAGACGAAACATTGGTGTAGCATACCTCTGACAAGCTGTCCTCATTGGCTAGGGTAGCAGGAAGGAGCGGGTGGGGGTGGTGTGATGGAGTTTGGGAGGGAGAGAGCAACGTTAGATCACAAAAGGAAGCATTGCATGCTGGGTAACAACACATTCTGCAAAAGCTGGCCTCAAATCAGCTGATAAAGGCAGAAGGCATTACATTTAGGCAGATGGGGATAAGAAATGCCAATAACAAAGAAGGATCAGAGGGCAATCATTCAAAGAAGCTTATCAGGCATCAAGAAGCTTATTTTCATCTACAGCTGACACAGATGCTGTCAAATGTTAAGACGAGACTTTAAGTGAATATGCAGCTTCATATTTCAACAGATATTACACATTTATGGGTGCAGCGGGCATTAACTGATCAAGTACGGATACCCTTTATCAACAAGTACTAAAAGTACTATTACATCACACAGGGTAGCAACAATTCATCATCATATAAAAAAATGACATTCATACATGTGTATATATATATAGATGACAATATTACTTGGCAGGAGACTTGGTCCCAATTGTGTAAGATTTCTATTTAAGCCCAAAAATGTCCTTTAGATTCTCAACAATGACAGAACTTACTGGAGAGGTAGGGCTTTTTCACCTTCTAACAAATTAACTCAGATCAAGAAGCAAAAAAAAATCAAGGAGCATACATTTGGCAATTATTCAGATTTTGATTTGTCACATTAATACTCACATACTTCACTTTCTGACAGATATTCGTCTCAAGCCACTTAAAGCTTTGGTTCTTTCA
>JAUMHR010000295.1:2479388-2493457 GCA_032361145.1 Enteromius fasciolatus
AAACTTGACTAACAAAAAAAGATATGTGAATGACTAAATATGACTAAAACTAACAAGGACATTTGGCACAAGACTAATGCATAACCCCTTGATCATCTTGTCTGCACTCTGATTGGGAAAAAACCCGGTCTCGAAAGACAACACAGAGGCTGCAATACCAAAAAAAACACTATGGGCACCACAACAAAAACAAACCCCACCTCTTCTTGCCGATTGGCTAGCCGAAGTTTGTTTTTGCTTTGGTGCACATCCTGTACCCCTAGTGTTTGCCAGATCGCATAGAGCACCTTTAACAGCAAAGAACATAACTGCATGCTTATAACTGTATTTACATTTTAAAATAGTTTTATATAGTTATAGTATATTAAACTACTACTATAATATAGTAGCACAGTTGTAGGGTGTTAACGTTTCTTACACTACACACGACCACCTTGCATTTCACATTTTCTTCTGTGTTGTGGAGAGTACAGTAGTTTCCTTGGGTGCCATTAGATTTCCAATGCTGACTAGCACAGATAAAGAGGTTGTGCTCTTTTTTTCATTAAATGTAGACATGCTATTGAGGCCATAATTTAATGAAGCAGCAGCTGCAAGCGCTTTACACTATGCGCTCGCTATAATATAGATCCAGCCCATTTCATTTCCTTTACAGCCGTGGGCATACTAAACATGTCGAAGCATTTTACATAAAATCCTCTTCATCATTTATCCGAAAAATGAATATTCATAGACTCTTGTTGCATTTTTGCATCAATGGGTCTGGTATGCATGTAAAGTATCTGTTATGATCTTGAAGCTGGAGCCCTGCAAGCACTCTCAATTCACTGAGAAATAAAACACACCTTAACGCTACAATCAATGCCTCGCACTGAAAGCATCTAATTTATTTGGGGTTTTACTTTCCAAGCGTCACAAAAATCCACTAAAACCCTAGGAGTTTGCTTTTACGAGAACCGCATGGGAGTGAACCTGCACACACATAAAAAATAAAATTAAAATAGAGGGGGAAGGAAGGGCAACAAAAATCACACATCTTATTCACAGAACGACGACCTGCTACCTGCTTTGCTCTAACGAGAGAGGACTTTGTGTTAAAAAAGAATTAGAGCGGAGCGTTTAATTTGATTCGACTCATAGCTCTCCTAATTAAAACTAGCATGCGCTGCTATCCCAGCAAAAGTCCACATAGCCCTTAGCAGTTCTGTAATTTAAGTTAAGGCAACTCAGAAACATCTTTGATTTCAGGAACTGCAACATAGTAGGGCTTGGAAATATTTTGTCTTTGATCCTCTGTTTTGGTCTTTATATAGAACAAAACGTACACAGGGCTAAAGATTTCATCTGAACTGTAACAAAGCAGAGGACAGGAGAAGAGCTGCTGGAGGCGGCATCATAAATGTCAGTGTTTACCTTCTGCTGCTGAGACCTTGTTCCTAGCTTCCTAAAAAAAAAACTAATTCTGACAACTATCCCTCTGCTAATTATACATTAATGAGCTGGGTGGTGTTAAAACGATAAATCAGCTGTGATGGTTTACATTTAGTCTGAGTTACAATTACACTGATTTATGATCCCAGCAGATTCCTGGCATTATTGACTTTGGAAGGATGATGTAAATGGTTCCTCAATATGAGTTCACATAGCACTCTGTAGCTTTTATGAGCTGGATTTGGTCACAGTGTCCACTGGTAACTGAAAATTCCCAAAACACTCTCGAACAATCATTTCTCTGAAACGTCTCATTGACATTCTTTCTTCACTGGTTCCGCAATTGCCTTGTTTTTTATTGATGTGTGTTACACCAGCATTCAAAAAGTTGGGCTTGGTATCTTTTTTGATTTTTATATAATTAAAACTTTTATTCAGCAAGCGTGCATTAAAATAATTAAAAGTCACAGTTAAGATGCTTACGATGTTACATAATATTTATATTCCAAATAAATTCTGATCTTTTGAACTTTCTATTCAAAAAATAAAAAGTATCATGGGTTCCACAAAAATATTAAGCAGCACAACTACTGCTAATAATACGAAATGTTTCTTGAGCACCAAATCAGCATTTCTGAAGGATCACGTGACACTAAAGACAAAGTTATGGCTACTGAAAATTCAGCTTTACCATCACAGAAATAATTGAAAATAAAGAGTTAATTAATTAAATATATGCAGCCCTGGGGACCATAAGAGCATTTTTTTAATTAATTCAAAATTTAAAATGAATATAGCGTACCTACCCCAAACTTCTTAATGGTATAGTAGTGTAAAGCTTACAAACCTTAACAATGGTAAAACCAATGCTACCTTAATGACAATCTAGATCGTTTATATTTAAACACACAGATATTTAGGATATTAAAAGATTTAGAAGATTAGCTAAACGAGCTACATGGTTATGGACAATATTGACGCACATGGAAACACACCACTTTTGTCTTACACCTGACCTTGTGAAACTGAAGCTTGAGTATTGCTATTCTCTCTACTTTAGATTAACCCCCGTAATCGACGGCTGCTCTTTTATCTAAACATCCTCATCTTTGTTATTTTTTCAGGACCACTACATCGGCATCTTTATATCATTTGACACCAAAGATGGACTAAGCCTTAAAAAGCACAAAGATGATGGGAAGAAAGGTCACCACAAATTAGAAATGTCTTTTTAGGCATCCGGTAAACTGACACACACAATGCATCCACACACCTTGGCTGGTGAAGCACCCCTAGACAGAGAGTTTGTATTATATTCTACTGGCAGTTAGTGGAGTTTGCTTGCTTTGTGTACATGTTATTAAGCTTGCATGAACCTTGGTGCTTTGTATCAGGGCTTCAGTGTAGCCAGTCATGTTCTCCGCTCTATTAAAATAATGGCTTTGATGTAGATCACTTCCAACCTCTGAACTTTGAGACACTCTGCTAATTTCAGATTCTTGAAGCAATATATTATCATAAAGTAGACGCATCAGAGAGCATGGAAACATTTTAGCTCATTAATGCTTCTGCTCTTAGGCTGACTTGGCCAGAAAGTAGGTTTTTGAGGAAGGGGTAGTTAGTAAAGAGAATTCAAGCTCAAGTTTGATAATGAGCTTGCTCAGCTAAAACCTCATCATGCTCAGATGTCTTTGCCTCAGATTTGCATTTGCCCAATAGAATTCTCCACCTCTGCAGGCAAAAAAAAAAAAAATAGTCCAAGGATGGGTTTTTTTGTAATTGGCTAGTTTGCTATGTTCCAGAGTTTGGCGAAACTGAGAAGAGGGAAGAGGTGGCTGTGGAAGGCTGGTAGGTGTCCAGTGCTACAGAGTATGTTGACTGCTCAGAGATATCAGTCATTGCGCAGGCGAGTGATTCACCTGTCGTGCCTCCTGCTGCTGAACAACGTCATTATCGCCTCTTGGAGGGGCCTGTCCCTGCTCTGTCAGGTGATAGGGTGCAGAACCTTAATTGTGTGCTGGCTGAAGCGGGCAGGAAGGACTTCAGTGGACAGATATGTGACACATCTCTCTTACTGGTCATTGTCTGACAGGTGGAGGCATCTTGGAATACATAAAATGTATCAGTGTTTGGTAAATGGAGCCTTTTCGAATCTGTTTGCTGGTTCTTAAAGTCCACTGTTATCGATTTCTTACAGAAAGGTTGGCAAGGTTATAAAGTGCAACGCATCAATTTGGTGGTGGATCAGATTGAGTTTTTTCCCTAACCATTTATCTGGGGAACACCGAGTTGCGCTTATATGAACTTGGTGAAAGTGAAGTGTTGTTTAGACTCCCTAAAGCCACTTCAGGTCTTTATATTTATTACTGGAAGCCGTTTGCGTGTTTTTCACAGTGTCAGAGTTATTATAGCTCATGAAACTAGAACTAAAACTAAATCCCATAAACACATTTTTGTTACTTAAAATTAAGCAAACTTAAAAAAATATAAACATTTTCAGTAAGGTTTTAAGTGAACGTTTTTTCCATTTAGATTTAGTTGAACTTGGTGTGCTAAAATAACTGAAATTATATTAATAGAAGACTATAAAGACATATTTATACATTTAAAAACACAACAAAATTACTAAACCTTTAAGTAAAGTTCAAATGAAAACGAAAAAACTAATTCAAATATTGATATAAATCACAAAGTGTCACAATGATACCAAAATAACACTGTTTCCTGTTATATATTAAAGCAGAGTATGGATGCATTAAGTGAAGTGACTTGTGGCCAGGTATGGTGACCCATACTTGGAATTTGTGCTCTGCATTTAACCCATCCAAGTGCACACACACACACACACACACACTGTGAACACACCCCCGGAGCAGTGGGCAGCCATTGCTGCAACTTTCAGGTAGCCTTGCTCAATGGTCTCACCTCAGTCGTGGTATTGAAGGTGGAGAGAGCCACAGTCCCTGCCGGACCTGGGACCACAACCTTTGAGTTACAAATCCATCTCCCTATCCATTAGGCCACGACTGCTTTGTCTTATACTACACTAGACAGGGTTCACTTCTTCACAAGTTTCAGATCAAACGGTTCAGATCACCACCATCATAATGACACAAAAGAAAATACCAACTCAACTTCTATTTCTGACCAAATTACAACAGCAAATAATTACTTTTCATACAGTATGACCTAAAAATCTGTAACATGTCCCATCTGCACTAATGGTTATATAGCCTGAAGTCTGACAAGCTATTTCTGAAAAGCTATTTTTAACAAGTGCGCTGGATTTCTAACGGATATGTCTTTCCACAATTTTTGGATAAAAAAAAAAGTTCTCTTAATTAATGTATCTAACTGATTCTGCAATATGTAAGCCAGAGCACATAATTAAAGCATTTTCTACGAAGATTAAGGGCTTTTTCTTTCAATTAAACCACACTGCATTAAAATAATTATAGAGGAGGAAAGAATCATATAGAACACCATAAAGAAAAAAAAGTTCACAAAAGCCCAGTCGTGCTTAATTAAAAGTTATGGCAAGAGCATGTCTAATGGAAATGTTTCAATCCTAAGTGTTTTGTAGAACAATGAGCTTCCACAAATTCGACATGAGCTGTATTACTCAGTGCTGTGACTGTAGCACAATATATGAACTTCTAATGGGCTCCAAAATCAATAGCACAGTTTATTTGTCATCTAATGTCTATAACGGGTTTCTTGTATTTGTAATTCGACAACAGTGTTGGCCATGGGGAATGTGTGCTGTGAGGGGACAGAAGAAAACACTCTGTAGAGTGGAAGCAGCCTGCTGGGAAGTGAAGAGGGCTTCTGTCCAGGGGGTCAGTGTTCCTCTCAGCTGACACGGTCCAGCTCTACCTCCCACTATTTCCCATTTACTGTAGTAATACTTGTAGAAAATTTGGTGCTATGTGCTCTGATATAAAAAAAAAAGAACTACTGGCTTTCCTCTTTAGATACAACAAATCAAACTGTGATCCATGTTAGTTAACAGTAACTTTTTTTTACTCTGCAAGCTCATGTGGATCCAACAAAAATGGATTCTTTCTCAGTACTGTCTGCTGACTCAACTTTGTTATTTTTAATGAAAACTAAACAAAGTTGCAGATTGAAAACACAAGAATAATTTATACTACAATGTTGCAGCACAGTGCTGTGGCTTTCATGATCATAAAAACCTGTTCACAGCAAAAACGAGTATATAACAGTAACTATAATGATGGTAACATTAGTGTCCATACCAAAGGAAGATATTGATCAAACACACTTTTAAATTTAAAAAGGTTTTCTTCGGCTCTCAAAGTTTTTAGCCATACATCATCTGAAAAAAATAATGTTCTGAAAGTGATTCGAACAACGTGATTGTCTGCATCTTTATCATTATTTTTAGTCTGAATGGACCACATTTTTAATCTGACTGAGAAAACTTCCTATGGTCAGCAGATATAAAAAGATAAAAAAACAGATGATGAAATGAAAATGAAAGCCAATCTTTCAATTCATCTTTTTTGGGGGTACTTCACAATAAACATGATTAGCCACAACAAACCACATTTGCAGGATGTTGCAAAGACCATTTTTTTTCAGGGTGTTTGGGGCAAAGCTGGGGATTCTGCAAGCCAAGAAGGGTAAGGGGATTTTCCAAAACAATTGTGCGTGTTTGAATAGCTAACAAAAACCTAACAAAATCTTTTCTTTCCTATAAAACAGCAATTTGACTGAACCGGACCCAACTGGCATGGGGATGTGCAACATTGCTGCATGTTTGATATGCGTCGTGCTGTTCCGTCTTATTTCTATTTTGTTATTTTTTTCACACCAGCACTGTTCAAATCACATCAGTTTTATTGCCCTGTCTGTTGGAGATCTATTTAAAAATTGCAGAGACTTCGACAGAACTGACAAATAAAACTCAATCCTCATCCGTCAACAGATCCTCAGCAGGTTGGGCACATCTGGGTTAAGAGATAAGTGAAGGTCAAACTGAATTTTTTAAGGACTGACTTCGATTTCTTTTTTTTTTTCTCCCTTCATACACAGCATTTACTATACTCATTTTCTTGTGTGTATCTGGATGTGTGTACATGCCCTGAGGGATGCTAACCTTTGTTTTCTGAGATATTGAAGAATCTCACAGGCTGAACAGATGTTAGTGCCTAAGTGCTGCCAGGTGTGAGATCAAGCCCAGATAACAAGAATCACTCTGCAATCTTGTAATCAGCCATGGGTAATCGCCAAGAGCTTCCAGTAACGCTCATCATGAGAGGGAAAGAAAGAGAGAGGCGGAGAAGAAAATAACTCTAATATGTGACCAATTTCCTCTCCTGTCCATGGCATCTGCCCTCTTGTGCTCAGTGGAGTGCTCACTCTTACTTTTCTCTACAGCTACCCTATCACGGTGCAGCCTTTCCCCTCACTACAATTTCCTCAAAACTGTGGGGTATTGAAGCATTTTGTGTTTCTGTTCGGGTGGATGGGCACATGGCAAATATTAAATCTCAGAAAGAACGCAGGTGCCTTTCTGGAAAATCCCCCACAAACACCACTGGAACAAGGGATGGGTTTAATCTCAATCCTATTTTGTAATCGATTATTCTAAATCAGTCATAACCAAAATCAAGTCTCTTAGACTATGATCTAACATGTGACAGATGCTTTAGATACTTGATCAATTGCTAGTTTATTTAGAATCTTCTAGAATATCCTAATACATGAATTCCCCGCATCTCTCACTGATAATTTGACAGTCTATTTTTCATTAACAGCTTTTATAAACTACTGCAACCACTCACCATTACTGATCTCAGGTAAGTCATATTTGGTGAAGTCCCACCACTGTAGACGATATGTCGTGTTAGCAATATTGCTGGCCACTGCAGATTGACCGTCCCCAATTACAGCACCTTTAAAAAAGGGGGGAAAAAAGTTACAGATATAGCAATTAAACAATTCCATCAATAAGTTTACATAGAAACATTTCTACATAAACACACTTATAATGCACACTCCATACAGTACCATTTAAAAGGTTTGGGGTCAGTCTTTCTTTCTTTTTTTCAGGATGCATTAAAATGATCACAAAGTAAAGGTTACAAGATTTCTATGCTTAATAAATGCGGTCCTTTTGAACTGTCTGTTCTTCAAATAATCCTACAAAAATGTTAAAACCTTTACAATACTGATAATAATCAGAAACGTTTCTTGAGCTGCGTATTACAATAAATTCTGAAGAATCATGCTAAAAATAATAACTGCTAAAAATCTTGTTTTGCCATCACAGAAATAAAATTTACTTTGAAATTGACTGACATAGAAAGCAGGTATTTTAAGTTATAATAATATTTATTTTTTACTTGACCTTCTTTATTTTTTAAATCGACTAAAATGCCGCCTATGAGCATAGAAGACATTCAAACTATTAATAACTCTTACCACACACATCTGACCACTACAGAAATGGCACATTACAAGAACAAGGGAAATTTAATAGCATTTGACTAAAGAGGCTCTACTGTGATTTGTTGTGGCTTACAGGGCATCTATGAGTGCAGCCCAAGGCCTGAACATTCAAGCAAAACACAGAAAAATGTGTAACATTGGCCCTTCAAAGATGGGTAACACCAGGGTAAATGAGAGCAGACAAAAGTAAAAGACAAAATAAGGAAAAGGTTTAATATATCTCCACTATTTGATATAGCTACAAATCCTCTTCTGCATCTAATTTAGACAATAACAGTTAAGCTTTGTTTTGCCTGAGTAATCTTCTCGATATGCGATAACTTGTTCCGCGAAGAGTCCTTCAATGGTTATATAAACTATACTGCACTCGGGGCAAATCAGACAACACACTCGCCATTGAATTTAATACAGGTCTCTGTCTGCAACATAACTCTTCTCTGAGGTAAACAAGGAAATGTCAGGCTGTCCTCTTCAGTGCTCAGCCCTGTCACCATAATTACAGAAGGGAAGAGGGAAGGCTTTGGCCGAACAGTACACTTAGAGGTCCATTTGCCAGTAGAGGGTCGATCCTGGGCCTGGCTAACAGATTAGATTTGCCTGTTATGACCTGGACTCAAGGAGACGTAATGCAGACATAAATATCTATTACACAGCTTCCCCCTGCACTCTGCTGTCTGCCCATTACAGCCCACAGACACCCAGGTGCAGCGAGCTGGCATTCAGACAGGCTTTCAGGAGCTGCTCTAACAGCCATAGACTAATGAGCTGGAGAGCTTCCCTCAGAATAAAAGACCTTTTGGGAACCAGAATACTGCGGACTTTAAACTAAACCTAACCTGAAATACAACACTTGCTGTTATTCTACTGTTAACACTGCACATATTGTTAAGAAAACTAATTTTTGTTAAAATAATAATTATTAAGTGTTTGTAATATTATGCATTTTTAACTTTTGAGTAATTTATTGTATGCTTGCAAGTAAAAAATCATTTCTTACAGGCCTCAAAATTCTTAACAGTGATGTACTGTACAGTAAGTTTTGGCCGTTTCGACAGAGACAGAGCCCTTAAAGAGGAAATAAGAATGATGCACAGAACTGAAACTAGTTTTTTTTTTATTTGCCAAAGCGCAGGTCAACAACAGGGCAAATAATCAGGTAAAAAACCTGAATAGGATGAATAACACATAAAACCCATCTTTGTGACACAAAGTCATCTTCAAAAAACAAAGGACATAAATCGTTTTACTGTTACATGGTTTCATTTTAAAGACAAGCTGGAGGAAGTGGAACAGATGAGAAACAGACTGAGTTTACAAGAATTAGCTACATTTAAATGACAATTTTATCAAAAAAAAGAAAAAAAAGAAAAAGCACTAAGGGGAGGGAGAGGGATTAAGTATTTATCATCTGTCACAGTTCAGTTATGAGCTAAACCTTTTTCACGGCCATCGTTTTCCTCCTAGACGCACAACAAATTGCCCTGAAAATGGAACTTATGGGGGTGCCGAGTGCTTGAGGAGAATTTTATAAGGTGGACAGAGGCTGTAGACACTGGGGGATACATGCATTTACAGTTTTCACAGTCATTTACATATTCACAGATTAAAAAAATATTTATTTAAAAACACTCAGTTTAAAAGTTCACTGCTACACCTTGTTTGTTAAAGGGAGAGTGTGTCACCCTCATTTGAAACCTGTATGATATTTTTTCAATTGTGGAACACAAAAGAAAATATTTTGACAGAATTGTAATTTTACTAGTGAACAATCCTACTACTACACAACACTACTACTACTAATAATTTATATATTAACGATCAGTGTTCACAGTTTAGAGATGTCAAAAACCAGGCCTACTTGAATTTTATACCTTTTTCATCAATAAAATAATATTGATGCTTTATCCATATTTATTCAACGCAACAATTATACTGAAAGACACTGACAGTAATTTGATAACATATGATTCTCCTCTTCAAAAATATATTCTCCATTTACATTCCTGAGAGAGAGTTAAACTGAGACTAACTGAGCCAAAAGAACTTAAGGAATAAGCTAGCACTATATTGTGTATAATTTTATAACAATACCAAGGATACTTGAACGTGCAATCAGATCAAATCATGTAAGGTAGTGCCCGACTGATAAAGGATTTTGAAGGCCGATACCGATATAAATATTTGTTGGTTTTAAAATCCGATATTCCGATATATCGGCCAAAATATATTTAATTTTTTTTCAGAAACGCGCAACAAAACATTAGAAGATTTCCCTAACATTAGTTATTTGTAGTTATTTATGAGTTTTAACTAACATAAGTTTATTTTTAAAATGCATTATCATATTGTTTCTTTTACTGTCACAACAGAACAGAGGAACATCAAAATATATTAAAGTTCTGATAAATAAAACGTATGAAAATACAAACTTAAGATATGAAACGTAAAGTCCTTTGAACAAAAACAACAACAACCAAATCAAAGTTTTAAATAACAATTTTAAAAGCCTTGGTAAGCTTTGGTAAGTCTTGGTAAGTGCCCGACTGGATCAACCGGTTGCAGGATGTGTGGCGCGTTATACACGAGTGTTGCCAACAGGGATGGTGTACCTCTGGTGGACAAACTATACAATGCCAACACTCACGAGACGGTTGAAGGATGCTTTGTCCATTTTTTTTATTTTTGAAATATTCATTTATCGGCCATTATAAATGCCGATACCAATAGTTTGGAAAATGCCTAATATCGGCAGATAATATCAGCCTGCCGATAAATCGGTCGAGCTCTAATGTAAGGCTTTTATAAGCCTAATATATAGACAGTTGCAAAGAGTAAAAGTGAATGGGTGTATTTTCTAGATGGCTGCTCCGTCAGGTATACCTCAGGAAGGAAAGTCAACCACAAGTGGATGAGGACTAGCTCAACTAGACTCAACCTAATTGCTCAAAATTCATGTCATATTCTGTAAATGTCAGGATTCACTTAATATTTTGTGAATCTCACAGTGTCAGATAATGAAATGGTTCAGTTCCACAAGGCAAATGCCATTGGAGATCATTCGAAAGTTTGGATGATTGGTTTAACAGGTCTCAGAGTCTTGGCAGGCTCAGCACTTCCCGCCCTGCTGGCTGATTAAACTTCTGCTCAACACCAATTACATTCTCAGCACTCACAGACACAGGCAGTTAGCACCAAGGAGGTCAGGTCTGCACCTTTTCACACAGAGCAGGAAAGCTGTTACAACTGTTAACTAGTAGTCACCGTTCCAGCTGGCATGACAGAGCAATGTAACGTTTTCTGGATACAGTTCAGCAGCCCAGTATGTCATAACGCTGTGTCATCTGGATAGATTTGGATTGAATGAACAACAGATCCGACAAGCTGCATCCTCTTTCGTTTTACCCTGAGGCTGTCACTCTCAAAGGATGACAGTATCAAAAGGGATGAAATGCAAATATCATTTGAAAATGAACTCTTTTCTCCTCTAGATCAGTTAATCAAACATGTTGACGCTTCAATCTGGCAAATCCTCAGATATGCCCATCACCAAAGCTTTTACAGACAACAGTTTTCTTTTTTAGTCTAAATTGTTCTATCAAATTGCTTTAAGGCAACTCTACGATGATGTCCTATGCCAGAGTGAATATTAAACTGTGCTGTTTCTTTAGTAAGTGGAGTAATAATGCCAAAAAAGCATACACTACCATTTAAAAGTGTACAAAATTAAACCATGAAGATACTGTTCTTTGATCGAATGCATTACTTAACAATAATGTAATAAAGTGTCACTGTTATGCCATTTTAAGCCTCTGTAATATTGTTATGAGAGCCTCCTACAATAGATTTGCATGCATGCAAGGAGAAAAATTGTTTTTTCCCCTTAAAATATGTTTAATATGAGCTCATTTTCCACTGATTCACAAATGATTCGTTTAAAGCCGTTCTAAGATTCAGTCTCTCTAAACCCTTCTTTTACGTGAGCCTACTCTGCCCTGATTGGTCAGATGGCCCATTCTGCTGTGATTGGTCTACCATGTACAGCAATCGTCAGTAAAATGACGTGTTTGTGGGCGGGGTCAAGTTGTTCTCTGCCTGCTAATGTACAACATAGGCGGGAATTATTCAAATTTGTTACACTGTGATGTTTAGTCATCATGAAAGTGGTATTTGAATTACTAATGACTCGTTTACACTGAATAGAGTCAATTCTTTATTTTGGGAGACAACTTTATTTATGCTGCACTTTCAGATTTACAACTTTGCAGGTAGTTTACATTCACATACAACTACATTACACACTGAATAAAAGGCGATGTTTGAAATGGCATAATAGGGGCACTTATACCAGAAGTCTGCATACAGTATACACTGCACTATACAAGTATTCAGTAAGCAGAAAATGGGTATACCATTCCTTACAAAGCTACGGTACCTTTCAGAATCAGAAACCCCTTGTACATAGAGCAGGAAATGGTTAGGGCATGTGACCCCTGACCTTTGAATCCTCTGAGTTCTGCCAACGCAAAAGAATAAAGAGCAGCTGGGGGGCATTACTGATGCAGCACCTCTCAAAAACGGGTCACTACCTGAAGCTGCCCAGAAAGACAAAGACAAGAAACAAGAAAAATAGCGAGGGAGAGAGAGGGGAGACCTCACCTGAACTCTCCATAGACTCAGCTGTGTTTTAAGAGCGGCTCTACTGAGTGTTTTAAGGAGTGATTACCCAAGGGAGTCTTTGGATGACATGCGGTGCGTGTGCTAAACGAGGTCATCATAACTGTCCCGTACAATAACAGAATTTAGGGCGACTACCAAGAAAAATGTGTTTCTTCCTGCTAAAACTAATTATATCAGTACTTTCCAAAATGGTTGAAATTGACTTCACACACCAAAACATAAATTACCAATCTGCCTGTGCAGCAGAATTCAGTCATACGCCTCATATATACTCAGCAGCCTCTTCAGCACCCGACAGAGCAAAAATAGAGAGAGAGAAAGTCTGCTGAAAGGGCCATTCCATTAAAGATAATCGGGTCTGTGCTGCGGTTTTTCATGCTCTGAAAAGTCCATATAAACTGGGTTTCTCTGACAATAACAGCCTAAGGGATCCGTCAGGCCTGTAGCGCTGGGTGGAGCAGGACTGAATGGATCAGAGATGGGTTGAATTAGAGAGGGTCACTGTTCTCCATCACTAACCCTTCATTCATTACACACTCCATTCTAAGGCCCTCCAGCTTTGGCTTTTTCGCACTTCCTATCTGTAGTTAAACAATATTTAATAAACACACACACACTACACACATACCCTAATATTTATCAACAGTATGACATTTCAACAAACAATTATACTAACTTAGAGCAACCGATCGTAACTATTTTATAAATGGATGTTATAAATGTAATTGTGAACATTTCATCAATATCTGCTTCATTTTTTTAATTAAATTAAAAAATAAATATATATTTATATTTATGAACCTTAAGGTAAAGCAAAAAACATTTTCACTGTCTTATTTCGGTTTCCATGAAATATAGTTGAAAAGTGTGAAGTTGAGTGACAAATACCCAACAATTCTTATTGAAAATAAAGATCATCACTACAAAAACGCATTCTGGAAGGCAGAAGGGGAAGAAGAGGAGAATCAAGAACACGGCTTGTCAGCTAAGCGGCCCATGGGCCAAATACTATCCATTAATCAATTTATACAGACCTTTGATTGATTTAAAGATCATGGATCTGCCTGATACATGAGTGCTTACTTAGTTCTAGTTTTCTAAAAAATTCTAGTTTTAATGCAATTTTCTTTAACTTATTTTAAAAGTCCAGTTTTAAGATCCAGTATCATTTATTACTGACTAGATATTTATGCTAGTTTTAAGAATTCTTACCAAGTCTGTTTTGCTTACCCCATTGGCAGATTTGTTCCCTTGAATTTAGTACATTTTAACTAGATTTAAGTGCATTTTTACTTGTTTTAAGTAGGGCATTTTTTGCAGTGTGTACAAAACTCTGTAAAATCAAAAGCGCTCAAGTGGTCAACAATTACCAAGCCAGGGCACAGCATGCTTTTAGCTTCCATATACACACACACACACACACTAGAGTGCGGATCGGGCCGCATTTTTCTGTCCGAACCCGGCCCGCGTCCGACAGAGCAGTA
>JAUMHR010000295.1:2500320-2514540 GCA_032361145.1 Enteromius fasciolatus
CAGGACGTCCCATACCAGCACACACAATATCAGTTATAGAACTACTGCATCGAACACAATGGGTGAATGTCTGCACAAACCTATCAGTCCATCTGTTTCAATTTTGACTAATTCAGCAATCATGTCGTTTAGGAATTAAGCATTTATGCATTTATGAGTGAGTTACTGAGAGCTGTTCACAGGAGATAAACCACTCGGACTCTGAATCGCTCCATTCAAGGAAATGATGGATGCTACCAACAGGTGCCTATGTGAGGATCTTTCACCGGCCGCTTTACTGAAATACATCTCTTGCTCTCTCTTCTCTCACTATCAGCAACTACAAAGTCTCTGGCTCTGTCATTCAGAGGCTCAGATAAGCAGAATAGCTTGTTCAGAGTCCAGACAGTGACACTATACACCAGACTGCTCTACGTGTGTTGAGTTTTAGCATCAGCAGGTCTGGGCTTCAGGAAAGGAAGGCTTTGAGGGAGAGAATCTCTTCATATATCATTTCATGTTTTATCTGTCAAAGCTAAGTAGGGTCTAATCACAGTACAACTGCAACTAGACGTTTGTTTCATCTTATCCCAAAAAAAGGAAACATTAGGCTGTGCAATTATACTACAGACTAATTTAACTAATCTAGCAACAAATTTAACTAACAGACTAACAAGTACAGCTACTCTAACTGCTTATATGCCAATAGCTTGACTAATCACACAAATCTAGAAGCTGTGATCTTAAGTCTGTCTACTGAAGCTGTGTTCCAGCTCCCAGATTACTCTTTAGATCACCACACTAGAGCAATTCTGGAACGTGATTAAAAAAGCTTTGGCATGCTACATCTGGCATGCCTTAAATCTTTTCTCTGTTGTGTGCTAATACTCAAGGTTTGTGTTGGTGCGGAGAGCATGAAAGTGCACAGGGACTTACGGCTCCACAGGGTGCATTCTGAATGGTCACAGTGAACTTGCCCGAGTTCCTACTCTTGGCTAAAACGTACTGGCACGTAGCAGGAAATGTGTAAATGCGGCCATCAAACGACTGGAAGAACATATCTCCTGTCACAGAGCACTCCCCTGTCAAAAAATAATATATTTCCGTTCAAAGATCTGCGGTCAAAAAGATGTTCTTAAAATTGTATGCATAGAGTTTTTTTATTTATTCCTGTGATTTCCTTTGGATTTGAAATATTTCTTACTATTATCAATGTTGAAAATGGTTGTGCTGCTTAACATTTTTGTGAAAACTCAGATACTTTATTTCAGGATTTTTTGATTAAAGTAAAAAAGAAGAAGCACCATTTAACCAATTTAATGCATCCTTGCTAAATAAAAGTAATAAATTCCTTTAAAAACATTTACGGAAAATCTTACGAAAAACTAAACTTCTGAATGGCTAAGACTTTCCGTTAACATTTAATTTATCAGAATAAATTGTTGGAATGAGTTCTTAAAGAGAAGTATTCTAGTATAAGGTCTTCCATTAAATTATGAGCACAATATAAAGACGGAAGAATTAGATGTGTTATGAATTAAATATATGTGATCAAAAGGAAATAAAATTGCAATAAGTCACAGTTAGTGAAAATGTGGTTTAGAAAAAGTGGAGAATGAATGAAATTAAAATAGACATCATGAGGATACAGTAAATATGAAAAAAGGTCAATAAAAAACAGATTACCACCTGGGCAGCTGTGCTCTGTGCAGTTCCACATGCCACCAACACATGTGCTGAGATACATAAAGAAACGTTACGTAACATACGTTAATGTAAACACATGCATCAATGCTTCTTCGTTTAAACCAAATATGCAATGCATAAGATGATATGGTGTCTGACCAGTTGTTGCAATCTTCCTGTATGACATGTCCGGAGGGGTACAGCATGCCGTGGTGCTCACAGGGACAGTCTGATGCCTTAACACACACCCCATTCTCGTAGATCAAATCTAAAGACATTAAAAATGATTTCATAATCTTCAAACATTCGCATATAAACACAGACTGTGATTAGTTTATGTAGGGTTTATGTTACTACCATCAGGGCAGTAGCAGCCATCCAAACACTGCAGCTTGCTGTCTATACACATGTGTTCAATCTTGCAGTGCATGGGACAGCAGTTAATACACTCTCTGAAAAGGAGCTCGGTTGGGCAGTCAACACCTAAAGCCAAGAACAACACATTCTCTTACAATATGCACCTCACAGCCAATTGTGCCCCAATCCACTGAAAACTGAAATAAAGGATTTCTCAATCTGATTGTCCACTAAGATAAAGTTTATATTGTTTAAAGCAGCCTTTACATAAACATATATTTAGACAATGTGGTCATGGGTCACAGGTGTGTGTACATTGGCTATTTTAAATCTGAATACTCATTTAGAAAGAATTTAGGCTCAGAAATATGTGTGTTACAGTAAATTTAACACCTAGACAAAAATATACAGAAATATCTTAAACATTTGTGCATTTGCAACATAACCTACTGCAGACAGGAAAGTGTGATCTCCAGTTATGCAGTGGATGTCCAGCATGGGCACATGACCTGGCATACTCTGTGAAAACCTGGCACACAACATCACCATTGGGACCAGACCTGCACCAGGTAAAACAATTATACACATACAAGAGATACATAACATCAACAGAATAATTTTGTGTAGGATAACACCTTGGAAAGTAAGTAAGTATTAAGTAAGTAGCTTTGCAATGTAGGTTGATAGCTTTTCAGTAAGTGTAGTACTTTCAGTAGTTTAGTCATGTCAGTACTTACAGACAGAGGTCATTGGAGCAACTGGCCATGTACGAATAAGGACTGACAAACTCATGACAAGACTGAAACGGTTCCTTCAGCAGGGTGGCACAAACTTCCTCCACTTTCTGCAGTGAAGAATCAGAGTCCTTATTGACCAGGTGGTAAATGAGGCTTTGCTTGGTGTGGGACAAGTATGCACAGTATGAATGTGTGTTTTTGTGTGCAATACCAGTAAGACACGAGGATCCTGCATGGCACATGGCGATGGGTAAAGAGAGGGAACAATAGGACACCGGCCTAGCTGTGGCTCCTCCTCTGCCCAGCTGTTTCCAAACATAGCCAAATCCTGTGTGAAAACACCTGCAGAGAACAGTGATGAATGCATTTATGCACAGTAAATGATGCATGATGGGTTTGTGCCTTTTTAATCATCATCAAGGCTTTAAAATGTACACTGGGGGGAAAAATGGTCTAGAAACAATTTTCAAACAGAAATTGCTAGTACTTTTCACAATTACAAAAATCAATTAACACATTGAAATAAATGATATAAAAAAGACTTTTTCTTGCAAAACATTTTCCAGTAATCATTGGAACTGAATCTATAATTACATCTACATTGTGCTTCATCAAGTATTATGATTTCATTTTAATTGCTATGTGTAATACTGTATATCACATGTATTGTACATGGTTCATACCATTCGAAAGATTTACTATTTTTTAGATTTAATCTTGAGCTGTCCCCCTCTATTCCAAATGCCACAGTCAATAACAAACCAAGTAAAACTTGCCATAGCTGGTCTTCAGATCATCCTGAGTGTCAGCATTGAAATTGCCACAAAGTCCACAGGTGTGACCTACAAACTCAGGACTCATCTTGATGTATACGGAGCCAGTGAGCCCCTGCCAGGCCAACGTGAAACCCTGCGGCTGTGAGACTACGATGTAGTCAGAGATGCGCTCCAGCTCAACATCGTGGATGTGATGGGGCAGCTGCACACTACAGAGAGAGAGGACGCTCAGTTAGAACTACACACACACACAGAAATCACTGAACAGACTCGTTGAAAGAATCACTGAGATAGCGCTGGTCAGGTTGAGGTTAAGTGACAGAGGGAGTGGGAATGTCATTACCTTTGACCCTTGAAAGTAACACTGAAGTTCTGTAACCTAATCTCTCCCTCCCACGGCAGGAATAGACTGATTGAGCGTGTGCAGGAATACGGGAAAGAACTGCATTCTGGGTCATTATGCACCTGCAGATCAATAATAAGCAATGAAGCAGGATGAAAAGTGAATAAACTAAATTAAAATGAAGCTAAATATAAAGTTTAAAAGAGTTCAGATGCTAAAACAGAGCGGAAGCAAACCAGATTATCACTAACATAAAGTGTCTGCAAATACAGTGCGCAGCTCTTAAGACGCTTCCTCTCCACCATCAAAGAGTGGAGTCCTCTTATCCAGAGCAGCCGGGCCAATCCTGCTTAAGTTCTGCATTACTGTCGGCCATCCCTTTCAATTCATTGATAAATGATATTGGCACTTAAGCTAATGGCCTAAAGAAACTCCTGGCTGAGTTAGCTCACCTCCTCTGGATTCCCATCAGTGAGTCTGGGAGAACAAAGCCAATTCTGTTTTGGCCCTGGACGTAATTACTGTATTAAACTGTAATGGGAATAAATGACCATAATAATGAGATCACTTTCTCTATGAATGCCAAAAAATATTTTCCTCAGGCAAGTGCTGCACAGTACACACACACTTATGGCATCTCTGAAGCAAAGCAGAACAGCAGCCCCCTTAAACTAGCAGAAGCTAATACACTCTTTTAGAAAAAAGGTACAAATCCTGTCACTGGGTCAGTACCTTTACAAAAGATTCATCTTTGTACCTTATTTACCCTTAAAGGGTGCATATTATTACTTCAAAGTTGCATTTTAGTACCTAAAATGTACACAGTATTAGCGCCTAAATTGTTTAGTACATTTCAAATGTGCTGCCCCAGCTTTTGCACCTCTATTTCTGAGAGTGTAGGGGAATACAGTAAATTTAAATATAATAAAACTCTTTACCACAAGTGTTGCTGAAACACTTTAGAATAGGGATCACTTATTCAATATTAACCACAACTTTTCCCTCAATAAATTCCTAAATTGCTGCTCATTAATAACTAGTAAGGTAGTTGTTTAGGTATTGGGTAGGATTAGGGATGTAGAATAAGGCATTAAATATGTGCTTAATTACTACCAATAAATAATATTCTTGTAATATGCATGCTAATAAGCAACTAGTTAATAGATCCTAAAAAAAGTGTTACCCTCTCGACATTGTTGCTGAATGGTTATAGGTGGAAAAAGTATACTGCAGCAAATGTGGATCATTATTATTATCATAAATGATTAAAAAAATGAAATAAATATGCTTTTATAAACAGTCTAAAAGATCACCTGTATATGTACGCTTGACCGAGTGCTGTCTTCGCAGTCTCTCAGTAATGTGTAGCTGCATTTTCCAGGGAAATAGTAATAAAGTCCATCGAAGGTTTCATAGTTGTATTGTCCCCACGAGCGGCACGTCATTTCTCGCTCAAATCCTAGGTTGGGAACTGAACATTTTACCTATTATTTGTCATGCCAAAACTCAGAGAAAACTCTCAAAATGAGATTAAATTGCATGATCCACAGTGCGGCACCTGTCTGGCAGTGTGTTCCAGTGGCCTGGTATAAAGTGCAGTTACAGGAGTCTGGATGGACACACCAACCCCCATTCAGACAAGGAGATGTACACTCACCTGTACGACACAAATACAGCTCATTAAGTAGTGTTTCAGTGCATTTGAGCGTATGTTTGGTGTCTGGTAACTGAAGAGGTCATTGAAGCATTAAGATGAATCCTGCTCTTGTGTGTAATGATGACACTCATCAGCCTGTTGAACAGATGTCTAGTGAAAGAAGGGGCAGCCCCTTTCTCACATTTCAAATGAGCATAACTCTTATCATTACAAGACGTAGGTTTATGCATCACAAGCTTGCACACACAGTAATTATTAATATGATATAATAGCTTATAATTATTACAATGCGCAATGTACAATTAGAGATAGCATCACAAGGAAATTCATTAACACATACATCACCAAACAGACTACAGATTAAGCCTTATATTATTTGCAGGTGTCAACAAGAAGACATGCAAGAGAAAAAAGAACAGAGCATTGTTTAACAGGGGGAACATGCAAAAAAGCCGGGCCTCCTGAAGTATTGTAACATTCTGCTCAGTTCTTACCAGTGGCTCTGCGGAGTGATGGCTTCTGTGCTTCTGTTTGTTCTGATGATGAAGTGCTGCTCTCTAAGGATCTCTTTAAAGAAAAATATACATATTTTTAGTTCATATGTTTAACAGGGGGCAGTCCAGGGAGTCCTGAACCAAAACTGTTGTTCAGCTAAATATTCATCCTACATTACAAATTCTTAAAGTTAAAATGTGCATATGTAGCATGCATATGATGCCTTTTTACTATATTTAATAGGAGTCCCCTGGTCTGTATTGCTGTACCCACAAAGGCACCTTGAAAAGACCCCTGTATTAAAGTCTGTTCATAATTGCAAAGATGTCTGTAACAATTAGCCTACCATATTAGCAAACACAACAGCGGACTATTAAAGCATTAAAAATGGTTGTCATGTTTTTTTTTCATTTATCTGCTGTGAGAATCTAGATCTTCATAGTTATTGATATCACACTTGGTGTGAACAGGCCTTTAGACTGAAAGAATCAATTGAGTTGTCAAAAAGACGTAGGCCTAACATCGTGATTAAATACAAAGGCAGTGAGAATTTGTGTTATATGCTTATGTAATACTAACTCTTTTAATTAGTTGACTAATTAAGCTTAGGTGAAAAATGTAAAGTCTATCCTTCAACTACCTTAATTTGTTCTCATATAGGCTATCAGATTAATTAAGACCTGCACAAACTAATTTATCCAGAGACCCAGAAGCCGGACGCCACAGGGCAAATCTGAAATTCCAATCAAAGTCTTCATCTAATAATAAATCATTGTTCGCTTGTACAGAACCTGGAAGCATGTGCTGCCCATAGCGTGGATAAGAGATTATTATTACCGCCAGAGGGGGTACATGAGAGCGATTAGCGATTCACTTCACTTCAGAACTAAATCATTTTCTTATCTGACCGAAACCGTCTCTATTCTGCCCGCTTTTCCCCATCACACCTGATATCTGAGAGTTCAATAATTTTATGTAGCTTACGAGGCTGCAAGGGAGATGTATTCTGACATAATGAACGGGGCCAGTGTGTCTCAGTGAATAGCGGCTCTGGGGAACAGCTTTACCAATCCTGAGCGCCCAGCGGACACCTGAAACCGCTTTACTGCCTCCGAAATGACGGCTTTTGTCCCAAAGAGCTCAACAAAGCCAGCACTGGGGGATGTGTTTTCAGTGTGCAAATTAAACAATGAATTTCAGGAGGGGGGCTGCTTCTTTTAAGAGAAAATTCGCAAGGAATTTCTCAGGGCGCAATCACCTTGGGCACCTGATGCAATTTAACAAATTCAAAGTAGCCTTCTTTTAAACAAACAAACAAACCAAAAACACTGATTTTATATTAGTATATTGATAGGCCTATAATCTGTAACAGAAACAGTTTGACAGTAGATATTTATTTTGTATTTCTATTTTTGTCAATGCCAAACATGCCAAAAACCAAAGGCCCAGTTTCACAAACGGGGCTTAGCTTAAGCCAGGACTAGGCATTGGTTAAATTAATTTATTTAAGCAACTTTTAAGAAAATATTACAGGTGTGCATCTTAACACAGAACAATGACTTTAACATGTTTTAGGATATGTCAGAGCAAGATATTTTCATCTGAGACAGCTCAAACATGCAATTTAGTCTGGGACTAGCTTAAGCCTTGTCTTTGAAACCGGGGGAAAATGTTTTAACTTTAGTCTTAGTCCTAATAATGTACCCTGACAAACCTGTAGCCTGGCTAGTTCCCAAAACGCTTGAAACCCCTGTAGAAATGTAGTCTATGTAGACGTTTCCATTCTGGCCCTCCATAATCCAGAGGTTCAAGTCTTATTTAGGGTGCCAACTCAGGGGTTCAAGCCGGGTTATTTAGGGGGTCAGGCACCCAAATCCACACAATTTGCACTCCTCTTGAACACATGGCATGAGTGCATCGGTGGCGGTAAAGACTAACGCCATTGTTGTTCAAATCATAGGCTCTGGATAATTCTTCGATTCACTGAGCAACACCAGAAACTGTAACATTTTATTGTAACTATAATAATAATTCATAATTTTCATATTTTGTAATTTAAACCGCATTCATTTTTAGCATAGCTACTTTTCCACTTCAATTAGATCCTGTTCGTTCAGGCAGGCTATTCTCGCCATAACTTGTTCACTCGACTTTCAGACTCGCTTTTATCATAAATCAAGAAAAACACGCCTTTTGCAAACACCTTGTTTTTCTGTAATGTTATGCATTTAACCTCGTGGCACTGCATTTAGCACAGGTTTCCTGTGCGCTCTCTCAATGCAACGCTTCAGCTCTCCTACCTGCTCCGTTTGGGAAGCGGGATCCCATTTCTCCAGCATTATCCTGCTGCTTTCGCTGCTGCTGGGACACACAGAGAACAAGGAGCGGTTTGTTCCTCACACACAGCTAATCAGCACTTGTGTTAGACAGAAAAGCCAGAGACTCACAGGCGTTTCGACTGAGCTTTGTCAGCCTGTTTCACAACTGTTACAGACCTCAAGACCTTTCATGTGATTTCATCAAACATGCGTAAAATTAGCGCGAGTTAAGTGTAGAGTCAGGATGTCAACATTTTAAAGATGCTTCAAATCTGCAAATAATTATTAGGCTACTATTACCAGTAAACAGATGTAGATTCTAACATAAAACAAAAAAAATCCTTTATAAAAAATAATAATAGCCTACATAATTCATAAAAAATAAAATGCATGATGCATATCGGACACGTAAATGCAAATACTCACTTTTCAAAATCATGCTGGTGTGTTAAATTCTGACTTTCATTAGCCCACGTGATATGAGCTGAAAATAAACGAAAAACAATCACATTAGTTAGATGCACTTTTAGCTGCACTATTAGTTCATTATTAGTTTTTTTCTCACACGTAGTAATCCAACATCTGCATCAAAAAATTATAACGCGCGCGTGTGTATATAGGCTATATATATTTACATAATTATACATTATATTTAGAAGTTCTTTATATATATCAAATTAAGAATATTTTATTGTAGTCTATTTGTTTCTTACAATAAAATGACAAATTCACTCACTTTTCTTAAAAAAGAAAGACAAAATAACAATTTATTTTTTTCACCCTAAAATGTTCAAGTAGGCTTGTTCAATACAACTATTATCCTTGACAATAATATATAACTTAATTAGCCTATACAATTTAACCAATGTATTTTCCCTCTATATTATAATCAGTTAATCTGAGAAAAAACACATCAGTACATCGTTATGCTGCTTACCTTGATATATTAGGATAAAGAATAATAAATAGAGTAAAAAAAGTTTCTTTCCGGGAGTTAAAATAGGATCCATCCGTGACTCATATGAATCACTTGAAATGGAATGAGATTCTCCCCTCTCAGTCTTCCACCGATGAACACTACCGACGCATGTTCCCGTCTGACTGCAGCCGCTCCTCGCGCGCATCTCAGGTGCTGAGGATAACACCAGTCTCGCGCTCGCCCGTCATTAGCATAATATATGCTAATGACCAGCACTAATGCATGCCCACAACTACAGTGAGAGCGAGACAAATACATTTCTATTTTATATATATTTTATATTTTTCTGTTATTTTTTTCATGATACAGTGAAAATGAAATTCATTTTGATACAAGCGCTGAAGATGAGTCCTCAGAAACCGTTAATTAAGGTTTTAAAAGATTCGTTTTCATCATTTACTCATCTTCATGTTGAAGCAAAACCGTTTTGTTTAATTTCTTCTGGAACACAAGAGAAGATAAGAACTTGGATGGAGGTCATGATTGACTTTAATTATATGAAGAAGAAGAAAATGCAATAAAAAGTCAAAGGTAACTGAGGTGCATTCTGTTTAACTTTGCCTAATATAGAACATTCTTGCTATCAGTGATGTGAACGTAATGGACAGATGTGAAACGGGGTGCTGTCTGGCATCAGAACAGTGTCACAAAATAAAACGTGCACATTTAAACTCACCGTTTGGGGGACTTTGAAGAACGTAGCAGGAGTTGGAGTGCAGACAGATACAATAAATATGGAGAAAATAATGAAAACAAAAAATAATAACAGATATTGTTTTATATTCATTCAAAGAGTTTCAGATACAAAATTATGGACTTTTAATTTTGTTCTTTTTCATGACATCTTGCAACTGCAACATTATTATAATGAATAATTACTGTGTAATATGGGATTGGTAAAACTCAACAATAATGCCACACAGTTAAAAAGTATACTGCACTTATTTCCTTGCACTGACCTATAGTAGGCATTTACATGCCAGCTCTTTTTAAGATAACTTCATAAAAACGATCCTAAATTAACTGAGTAATATGACAGTATCATAAGATATTATTCTGAATGTCTGTGGTACAAGTAAAACTAAGATCAGCTGGGCTATCTGTAACTAATGTCCTTTCCCAGTGTGAGGAAGTAAGTTAAATGCCCTTGGTTTGTTGTAAACCTTCTTCTCTCACACAATGTGTCCATGAACAGGACTGTGATAAACAACACTTCACAATCCTTATGGCTTGTTTGGCTGTGAGCGCCCTCCAGCGGTTAGCAGAAAGCTAAAGACAGCAGCGTTAATGAGACACTGGATGTATCCGAAAGATGGCACACCATAAGTCTCATAGAGGAATCCTCCAATGGTTGGGCCAACAGTTCGTAAAAGAGACTGCACCGAAGCGCACAGACCCAGCATGGTTCCTGAACACACCACAGAATCATTTTGTTAGTGCACTATAAAACATGTGGATGGAAAATGATTTGTCAGGCACTGAGTACAATGCATATGCATGTGTTGTAATCATGCACAAGGGCATCTTGTTCGGTCTAGCATGTGTTTTTGTGGATTACCTGTGTCAGATGGAGACACACTCTTGGTCAACATGCTGTCTGTGATGACATTGAAGACACTTAAAGAAAACATCATTGGTATCACGATTAAACAAAAATGAAACACGTTGGCCATCATAGCCTGAAAAACACAAAACACACATATATTTAACACACACCCTGTGAGAACGTAATCACATAATCCATAATCCATAAAGCTACATAAACCGTTTGCAATATCAGCTTACCTGTGCAAGGCCCACTAAACTAGATATCCCAACAGAAAGCAGCAGTAAAGACGACTCTGGAAATCTAGACGTAAGACGCCCAATTACAGCACCTTGGATCACCTTTAACAGCAAGACACCAGTGTCACTTATTGCCTCAGCACATCAGTGCTTCAGTTTAAAACTATTTATATAGCATGTGATTGATAAGAAGTGTGCATGTGTTTTTACCATTTGTACTATGCCAAAGTAAGCCATCAGATAGCCATTCTGCTCTGCCTTCAGTTGGAAGAAGTTCATGGCAATGATGGAGAACATAACTTGAAATATACCTTCATACAATAAAAACAGATAATAAAAATATGTAGAACAAAGCACAAGACAACATTTAAAGTCATGAAGAAACAGTAGTTGGTACTGATTATTTTATTCTGTACACTGGGAAAACAGATAATCGAATGTGGGGGCTCTATTCATTGACTATTTGATTGGATTGAGGCATATCTATTATAAAAAAAATAATAATAATTTATTTTCTCCTTTACAGCTTGTACTTATTTGAACAGTGCCTGAGGTTGACAATACGAGCACTTTGTCTGTCTGTTTACCTCTTTAAGATGAATCGCTTTACGCATTACCCCAATCTTAAGTCGCTTTGGATAAAAGCATTTGCAAAAGGGATAAATGTAAAAATAAAACATTTATTTAATTAATAAAATTAAATTTTAAAATTAAATTAATTTGTAAAAATTAAAATTAAATTAATTAATTAATTAATAAAAAATTGATATGTTAAGTCAAGCATATATCACCAGAGAGAAGCCTGTAGTTTCACTGAAAGATTTGAAAGTTTTGACATTTTAATTAAACATAAATATTTTAACGTAAAAGGTCATTTAAAAAAAACAAAAAAAAAACATTGTTTGCATTAATTAATTATTCACAATAAGATCAATAACATGCATTTAGACAAAAAAATGCTGAATTGTTTCCAATTTTGGCTTGTTTCATAACATACAAATGCTAATAGTTAAATTGTTCACCTGAAGGCAATCCAGAAATAATCTTCACTGTGAAAGTCTTTGCAACACCTGGAAATTTCATCAGTCTTGTGATCTCCCCCAGATTAAACACAGAATTTGATGATCCCTTCTCTAAACAAACATAAAAATCATAATCATTATATACAGTGGGTACGGAAAGTATCCAGACCCCCTGAAATTTTTCACTCTTTGTTGTAATGCAGCCATTTGCTAAAATCAGGTTCAAGTTTTTTTCCTCTTTAATGTACATACAGCACCCCATATTGAAAGAAAAACACAGAATTCTTTACTTTTTCACAGATTTATTAAAAAAAGAAAAACTGAAATTCTGAACAATTCTGTGTTTTTCTGTCAATATGGGATGCTGTGTGTACATTGAGAAAAAAAATAAACGATTTTAGCAAAATGCTCTAATATAAAAAAAGTCTGACTACCTTCCATCCTCACTGTATACATTATTAAATATGTAGGCTATTAATAATAAATAAAACTGCTGTAGTTACATAAATATACAATAATCAGATTCTCAATAAAAGATTTTATACAATAAAGTTACAAATGGCTCCTGTAAGGCTACATTCCTTCTCTGTCTAGCTGAGTTGTGTGTGCGCTTATGTCCATACTGTTACTCTCCGGCACGGTGTGTATTTTGGTCTGTTTAGGGATGTAGTTCAACACCAACAGCAAAGAAACAAAACTTCCGACAGCTGCAAAAGATGCTGCAAACTTTTCCCTGCAAACCACACAAAAGCACAAGCACTGTTTTACTGGATCAGTACTGCCTTAATTTCTTCTCATGTGATAAAAGCCATGAATAGATTTTGTTAAAATTTATAAAGATTTTGTAATAGTGTAGTAAAGTCATTTGCATTTAACAAACAATCATGAAAAGACTGTATAACTGTTTTCATGTGAAACTGTATTCATGTTTATGTTTTCTTGAGAGCTAAATGAGAATATTAGAGTGATTTCTGAGGATCATGTGTGACTGAAGGCTGGAGTAATTCCTACCCGAAGCGTGTGCTGAGGGTCCCCCCCAGTGATGATCCTGCGATCATGCCAATGCCAAAGCAGAGGCCGAGCTTCCCAAGGGCATCTGCTCGCTTCTCGTTCTCTGTCAGATCTGCTACCACCATTTGAGCTCCTACACACAAAAACAAATGCACTCATGTACCTGTATGCTGTGTGTTTGAGTTAGGTATGTGTAAGAGTATATAAGCATATGTGTTACCTGGCAGTGCATGCATAAAAACAGCAGGCAGTTTGTGCACGAAAAGCATAAAAGTGTTGTCTGCCACCGCCAACAGTAGGAAATAAACCACTGACGCCAAGCAAGACACAGAGAGAGCAGCACGTGCTCCAAACACATCTGCAAACCTGAAAACAGACACACAGTATATACAGTTAGTCTATAACTGAAGACAATAAATAGGTCATTCTCTTTCGGGCACACATAATTACAGACATTTATCCTATTTCCATACACACCACACAGATGACTTCTGACTCTTTACCTTCCATAAATAGGGCCTCCAAGCAGCTGAATCACCCCAACTGTAGTTTGCAGATAACCGAACCAAATAGTATCGAACCCAAGCCTCTTCGCCAAATACTGTTCCACAGAAGACAAAATTGAACAAAGCAAGGCAACCCATCCGTTATAAATGCTTTATTCAGGTCTGATTAGCTGAGGCTGGATTACACTAGAATCTGGATTTACATTCATTTACCATCTTTTATCCAAGTCGAAAAATGAAGAATATCACATTCAATATTATTCAAACATATATATATTATATATAGGCTATATATTTATATATAAAATGTATACATTTTATGTTACATTATTTCTGATTATTTTAATATATATACAGTGGGTACAGAAAGTATTCAGATCATCCCCTTAAATTTTTCAGTCTTTGTTATATTGCAGCCATTTGATAAAATCATTTAAGTTCTTTTTTTTCTTCATTAATGTACACACAGCACCCCATATTGACAGAAAAAGAGACAAAGACAGGTGTAATGTTATGGTAAAGATGATGTTAATTATATTATTTTGCTGTTTTTCCGATTGGTGATTGAT
>JAUMHR010000295.1:2527878-2542087 GCA_032361145.1 Enteromius fasciolatus
AAAAAAAAAAAAAAAAAAAAAAAAATATATATATATATATATATATATATATATTGAGCTCTGTTTCTTTTCTTGGCTATGTGATAAAACTTTTTTTATTTTATTTATTTTTTAAATTATTTTTTTATAATAATTAATTAGTGCTGAGTTCAGCCCCTTCATTGAAGTACTACCTAGATGGAGAACAACAGAAGTAGAGGAGGAGGAAGGGAGGTGGTGGGATGCTGGAAGAATTGACGCTGGAACAGTGCATTGAGAGCTGCTTATGTAGGCTGGGATTGATGATTGAAATAACTGAATCATTGAGCTCTTTGATATCCAATATTAAACTTGCTAGTGGCTATGAAAGAGTGTCCACTTAAAATATGTATGTAAGGATGGGTATGCATTATAAATAGATTAATTTAACTTTCATCCTGTTCAAACCTGCTCTTTTTATGTTTACCATATCACCCTGCAATAGATTCACAATTAGAATAATTATATTTATACATCATGCATGTAGATTGAAAAAAACACCTAGGAATTATTTAGACACAATAACTAAAACAATGTTTTCAAATAGCCTCGTTAGCCACTCAGTGCTCTCTGTAATGGCAGATTAGAAAGGCTCTTAATGTGTTGATGTCACATACTGTCTGCAGTAAAAGTTGTAGGAGATTTATGGGTGTTGCACTTCTGGTTGTGCTGATCATGCATGCACATGCACACACAGGGCGGATGAGTGATTACACCCCTCTAGCCGTTTCTTAACCCAGGCTACTGAGTACAGGGGTGGTCTATAGGAATATATAAGTTAGTATAGTGAAGAGCGCCTTCAAAGTTTAAATATGTATTTAGGCCTGTTTATATTTATATATATTTTCTGAAAAACCAAACAATTGCGCTGTGTGATTTTGTTTTGGAGCTTGATGTCTAGATAATCCTTATTGAGAGCACAGCAAACAAACAAAAGTACCATTAGGCTGTGTTTATTAGCACTGCAGCATTGAGAATGCTTGTCTTAGGCTATTAAAGTTTATTGCTTCTGCTTTGGATCTTTACTGCGCAAGAGCTGCTCTCATGTCATGTCAACCATGCTCCTTGCATCATACAGCCAATGTCAGACTGAAGAAACTACACTGATCTTAGATCTGTCACTCCAGGCAACCATAATACCCTAATGCAGTGTGACTGTCTGTGGTGTCCCACTGCAATGAGTGATTGTTGTAACCTCAGAGAACGCTATGCTTGCATTATGAAGATGTTTGGGGAATTGCATCTGCTCTGCTAGCAAATCAATAAGAGAGTTATGATCATAATTCTTGATTTTATTTTTTATGGCGTTTATCATTTCTGTTCGGCGTATTGTTACCCACTGAATGTTGGTGCTCTTTTATTATCTAGGATGGAACTCGCAATAAAGTTGCCTTTCATCATCGAATTTGGGAAATTGAATGTCAAGTGTTGCTGACAAGGGAGATCAGAAAGTAATTTTGGTGGGAGTGAATGTAATAGAAAGAATGGGTGTAAAGAAAAGCATGAATGGAAACAAAATATAGAAAGTTGAGGTTTATATAAAAATAAATTAATCAGGCTAAAGAGTTTGAATTTATTAAGTTTTTTATCTTAATGAAATCAATACATTTGCCTTGCGTACCCACCATTCAGTGCACTTAAAGATTACGATTACCCATTGCTTTTATGGACTTTATGTCCGATGTTGCTGTTATTTGTTGAAAAAGGTTTGAGCTTTTTGCCATGGATTCGTAGTTCATCAGTCTGCTTCAGCATTCTTTGTTCTGTTGTTGAGTGTCATGTTTCATTATTGTGTAGATGAGCTGGGTTCCAGGGAACGATCGGCTGGATTTACTTTGAAGATTATTTCTGTGTGTTATTACAAGTATGCCAAAAATAAATTACATGGTTAAATGCAAAGAAAACAAATGTTTTGGAAAGGAAGGCACTGTACAGTAAAATGCAACTAAATTAACCTTAGATAAATTGTTTTGTTTTGTATTTTTTGTTTTTTTATCTTTGAAAAAAGATAACTATTAAGTGATTGCGCAGTTTTTTGGCATGGTGAATTCATACATACAAAAAAACGCTTTGCACTTGTTTAATAGTGGTATTGTTAAGCGTGCGTTCAATTTCTTTATTGTGTTATTAATAGAACGAGTAGTGCGTGTTGAATGAAAATGTTAGTTGACTTTGACAACAGGCATGCTTAAAATGAGTTATTGCTTTTGTGGAGAAGTTGGATTTTAAATGAGCAAAGCACAATACTGTAATCTATATTAACATAATACAGAACAATTATACAGTGAAAAGGTTATTTATTGTCTAAATTTGACTTTGACTGGACACATATTTATTGATTTGTTTATGGTTTACTAAATGCAAGTGTGTGCTGTTAGTATACAGTAAGAGATCAGCATGTATAAGATTTAAATCATATTGGTTCAGATGAGACCGGAATGTCAGCAAAAACCTGGCACTTTGGCTTCTGTGTGTTTTCTCTCCATTGCCTCTTCCCTTGCTTGTGCTTGTATTTTAACAAGGTCATGTTGCATGTGTGCTGGGACAGACAGACTACAGGCCAATTAGATGCATATACTGTCACACAAAAATGTTACAAAAACATACTTAAATAAACAATGTCGGATGGTCTTTGTCTTTTGTCACATTGTTGGTTTAGTCAGCGAGGTAGCATTTGAATGTGGTTGTGGTTAGCAATATATCCGGGAGTTACAGGATTGTTTTTCTCTCTCTCTCTCTCTCTCTCTCTCTCTCTCTCTCTCTCTCTCTCGTTCTCTTTCTCTTTCTCTTTCTCTCTCTCTTTTTAAATTTGTTTTTTTAAATAAAGTCATCTATGAGATCATTTTTAAGGGCAATTTATAAGACAACGCTGGCTAGTAGTAGCAATAGAAACTCATTTAGACACCATTAATCTGCAGTCCGTAACTTTTTTTTAGTTAAAAATGATCCAAAATCAATATTTGAGAAAGTACATAACCAGCTAGTGTTCTAAACCACCACCTTACTGTAGCCCAATTCACAACAGTTTGCTAAGCTTTCTAATTTTAGTGGTATGGGTAGGTTTTCATTGGGAAATTCAAGCATGGCATCATTACGTCAAGTCTGTATAGCAAGTATAGGCTATCGTCTCAATCACCTGTGAGGATCCTGCAGGCGAGGGATCGAGGGATAGCCTTTTCTCATAGCAGCTGGAATACTTGCGTGCCATGAATTTTTTTTGTTGGCGGATTGTAATCTGGAAAGGATTATATGAAACACGTGAATTAAGTTAAATTATTATAAAAATTCCAGTTTTAAATAATTTGCTTCTCATTACAGATAGTTTAAGATTACATAAGATTTGAATTTGAAAGACATCAGGGGGGGGGGAACAATTGCTGGGCTCTTAGAATCGTTTTAACCTTATGACAAAATTTACGGACTGCAGCTTTAGCTGCTTTTCACATAAATGTTCTCTGTGGGAAATGTTCAAGTCATTTGCTTTCATTCCAGTCAGTCATAACACTGCCTCTGCTTTAAACTCTATGATTAGTCTGATGTAAGAATTATTAAACCACAATTTCAATCTTCTTTTACACACAAAATGATGTATTCTAACAGTGTTACACTTTTGTCCATTGCGTTGAAGATGATGATTAATATCTAGAAGTATAACATTTCACGTAACTCATTTTTTTTCCCTTGGCAGCGGCTTTTCAGACCACATGATCCAGGACATTATCAGCACTTACATGGTTTTACCTAACAGGATCACTGTACCACTGATAGATGAGGTTGAACTGGCACAGCTCCGTTTCCCTATGCCAAAGGTAAATACACACGCTCACACTCACGATTCTCAACAAACCCTACCAAATCATATTAATGTTCATTAACCTCTCATTGTCTTTTGCTATATTCATTCTCACAATCATTAGGGAGTTCTAAGGATTCATTTTCTTGAAGCTCAGAATCTGGAAGCTAAGGATACATATCTGGGCGGGCTGATCAAAGGCAAGTCTGACCCCTATGGCATGCTGCTGGTCAGCAATCAGCTCTTTAGAAGCAAGACCATCAAAGAATGTCTGCACCCCAAATGGAATGAGGTGTATGAGGTAAATACACACACACACACACACACTATTAAGACTCATGCTTATACACTGAAATGTGTTTCATTATCAGGCACTAGTATATGAACATTCAGGACAACATCTGGAAATTGAGCTCTTCGATGAAGACCCAGATAAAGATGACTTCTTGGGCAGGTGCCACATTCGTTTATATCGCTGAAGCTTACAATATTATCTATTATAGAACTTCATAAAGATGTATAATGTTTTTTATTTTGTTCCAGTCTAATGATTGACTTGAGTGAACTTCATAAAGAACAGAAGGTTGATGAGGTAATGCAATCACACTCTTGTTCTTGTTGAGATTCATTTACAGCTCACAAGAATTGTCACGATCAGTTCTCTTTTACCACCCTCTCATCAATGAACTGACTTTGAATTTGTTGCTAGGTTTGAAGTTTTTTCAAACTCTTTTGTTTTCATTTTAGTACGCTTTTAACTCTCTGATGCATGAATTATTAAGCTGCATTAATTTTAGTTTTATTTTTTTTACTTCAGAACAGGAATATAATGGTCATCTTTTTTCCATGATTAATGCGTAAAAGTTGTTGTTAAACTTAATTTTATCCTATTAATGTACTGACTGTGAGCTTCCGTGTATCAATAATGATTTATTTTTTTTAAAGAAAAAAACATTGTGTCGTTTTTTTTGAACATTTAGTTTTTCATCATTGGTTTGGAATTAACCGAATGTCATTCAAGCCCATATCTGCCATTCCAGTGCGTTAATTATATTTTTCTCTGCAGTGGTTTGACTTGGAGGAAGTTACTACAGGCAAACTTCATCTGAGATTAGAGTGGCTGTCAATGTACCCGAGTGCTGAGAAACTAGATCAAGTATGTGTGCGCGGACACACACACTTTGGTATTCCTACTCCTGTTTTTTATACTGTACAAGCTATATTGTCTTTTATCCAAAACCTACCTCTAAACCTACCCCTCACTTAAAAAAGTTATATGTTTGTTTATTTATAAGCCAAAACATGTCAAAAATTACAGGTTTTATTATCCTTGTTGGGCACATTTGGTCTCTATAATATAGAGATACACATATACAGTCACTGAATGACACTGACATGATTAAATATACTAACTAAACATTTTTGTCATCATCATTTGTTCTTTTCTATCTTACTAGGTATTAAGGAGCATAAGGGCTAATGACAATCTTTCCTCTGCTCTGCTAGTTGTTTATCTCGACTCTGCCAGTAATTTGCCGGTAAGAACAGAGTGATCTGTCTGAAAATCTGCCTTATTTTTCTACTTTAATGAAATGCTTTAAAGTGTTACTTTTGTTCTGAAATAATCTACTTTGATATGAATGCAAAACAAGCGTCAGTTTTACACACCCTATTGATTTACATGCACTGATATTGTTCCCCAGGCTGTATCTTGCAAGGTGCAATTATCGTCTTGTTTCCTCCTAAAGATATTATTCACACAAATATGAAACATCTATCATCATTTACTCACCCTCATGTCCTTCCAAAACTTGCTTTCTTCTGCAGATCATATTTTGTAGTATAACTATTTTTGTGTGTATAATGAAAGTGAGTGGAATTTGTGGAGTGAACATTATTTTAAGGAAAGTTTGATTTTTAAATGCAATGAATTTTGTGGCCGTAGAATTATGTAGTATTAGTTTGCAATGCCTGATATAAAGTGCGACTTTATAAATGTTTTACATTGTGCCTTCCTCCTCTACTGTAAGAGTGTCTTTGAGGGCAGCTTTGGCTGTGGGAACCTAAAGGAGAGGAGGGCCTCTGGTCTAGTCTTTTGTGAGAACCCTGACTCTCTCTATAGAACGTTATTTGTGAGTTTGCCAGTAATCTGCATCCTGGTTCTCCTGATCTAGCTGTACAGTAGCTGTTTATCTAACATTGCGTGTAAACATTGCTGTATTTTAGTAACAAACAAACAAACAACACAGAGAATGTTGTTCTGATGCATGCAAACTGCCCCTTTTGCCTGTTAGGCATGTGTAGCTTGTAATAGTCATCCAATAAACTATGAACATCACATTTCTTAGATAATTTTCCCATTCGATACTACTCGGGAACTGAGTACGTATATATAGTTTTTTATTACATGTATTTCAGACTGTCAGAAGCTTTAAATGCTGTATATAGCTTTCGTTCACCCATTTATTTTTACTGCCATATTAAGTCACGTGATTGATCTAAAAACAGATTGTTCTTTCTTTGACATATGATTGATGTTTCCTGATCTAGGCTTAATAAGCAGCCTAAAGAGAAATGACATTTCTCTTTTTGTTCCTGCCAGTTTTTTTTTTTGGAAGAAATCTGTTCGGCTGAACCAATCAAACTTTCATTCTTGCATGTCCTCATTCTTGCTGTACATTAACTTTAATATTCTCAATTTCTCTCAATACTTCCCGTGGAAAGACCAATCCTCTTGACTTTAACCCTGATGGCCCCAAACCCCCTTATAAAGGCCTGAAGGTACATTGAGATCACATGCCGATTATACAGTGACATGCATAACAAACACTGCATCTTGACCCCAAGCATGATTTTATGTCTTTTATCATTTGCTCCATTCTTTGGTGATTTCAGATTATTTCTTAATTGCTTCTCTTGTGCGTTCTTCCCTCGTGAACCATTACATTCTTCAAATTCTTAATATTTCCTTTTATTTCTTATTTTCCCCATTATACTTATCATTTTTAAATATACTATATTATAATAAATATACTATTATATAAGTTATTTTACTTAATTTATTTATGTCTTTATTGAATAAAAAAAAATGAATGAGTTTGAAATAACAGTTTCAACAGAGCAGTAGTAAGGAACATAACTTTTAAAAGGGTAAATGAGCTTTGATGTAATCATGATTAACTAAGCTAGTATAATCAGCTCATGTCACCAAAGAGCTGAAGTACAGTAGATTTAGTTGATTGTCAAAAGAGACTGTCATATTTGATATATCATATCAAACTGTACAATTGAATGTTTTATTGTTATTATTTCAGCAGTCTGGGAAAAAAGTGAGCACAGATCCAAATCCTTTTGTCAAACTGACTGTGGGACAAAAGATGTGCACAAGCAAGGTGACATTAATTAATCAAGTCCAATTTGTTCCAAGACACACATGCTGTAAAATACACATGTATCTATTCTTGTTTTGCTCCTGATTTTCAGGTGAGGTATAAAACTAGTGAGCCGCTGTGGGAGGAGGCTTTTCACTTCCTTATCAACGACCCCCGCTCTCAGGAACTGGAAATCGAGGTATTCTAGAAGAGAACAAAGTTACTAAGATAATGTTAATTTGCGTAAGTATAATGTAGTTTACACTGGGGGTTCAAAAGTTTGGGGTTTAAAAACAAAACCAGGATATTTATTATTTCTTTCAAAAACATTTAAAACCATTCAACAATAATGTATCTCATCAGGGTCGAATGTATTGCTACTGTATAATGATATACTGTACTGTTAATTTTGAGAACTCCTCAAAAGATTGTAGACAGCGTGTTCCTGTTGGGTTATGTAGTTGTAAAAAAAGTTAACTGTCATGCATGCATGTTGTTTGTTTGTTTTAGGTGAAGGATAGTAAGCACAAGTGCTCTCTGGGTAGTTTGCGGTTAGCGGTTGCTTCTCTCCTGAAGGAGGCGGACATGACACTAAATCAGCAGTTCTCCCTGCAGAACTCTGGACCCAACAGCACCCTCAAACTCAAAATGGCTCTCAGGGTTGGTGCATCTGTGTGCTATCAAAAGATATTGTCTAATTTTTGTGAGTATGTTTTAAGGGAGTGCTGTACGAGTGATGGGGGGAGGGGGTTAGTGGTTGCTGATTTTATTGATTAAGAAGCTATTAGGAAGCAATACAGAGCGTGTAAAATACACCATTCCAGGAAACACAACAATCATATCACGGAGAACAACCACAACAACAAACATAAAACATACAGTAGCTTAGAGTGAGAACACTGCATAGCCTATAAACCAGGACATTAGACTAAATATGGGAAATACACTAGCGATTAAACAAACAAACAAAAAAAACATTCGGAAACACCCTGAGTGCATCTGCACCGGGCGCTTTAGGCCATGCACCTAGATCATTAAAATAGGGCCCTATTTCACACTTAACACTCAGGTGACTAATATTATACAAATATTCTGCATGACAGTGATAGATCAACAAGCACACCGTGTCATATAGCAGTCTGAATCTAACCTTATGAAGACTTTGACACTCCAAACATAATCATGATGCTTAAATACACACTCCGCTTCGTGTGTCTTGTGGGTTAACAATACATAATCAAATCTCTTTTCATAGTCAAATCCCAAATATTTCAGTAGGCTAAAAATACACAGTCTATAATAATAAACATATTTTATATATATATATATGTACACACACACACATACATGTGGGTGTGTATGTATGTATATATATATTTATATATATTTTATTTATTTATTTATTTATTTATTTATTTTCCCAACACAAACACTTTCCCCACCTATGTGTGTGCATTCAGCACTTTTGTCAGTGTGTTTTATCCATATAAATCTGTTTTTGTGTAAACAGGTCCTCTGTTTAGAGAAGGAGGTCACATCCAGCCAGCCGTCTTCTGTCCGGGTCAGACACAGTAGTCGGAATAACTCTTGTGTGTCTCCTCAACCTCAAACAGCCACCACTAGCACCAGCAACCCCACAGTCATCCAGCCATCAGAAAACCCATCTTGTACCCTCGCACCGGACACCCCTCAAGGGAAAAGAGGATCGGACGGCTCCCCGGTGCGGCTAGCAAAGGCAGGCCGTAGCGTCTCCAGTCTGGAGATAAGCAGCTCACACAAGCATCAGTCTCACAGAGACTCTACACCTAGTCTAGCATCTGACATATCGCTGCCCTCTGCCACACTTGAACTGCAGCACAGGTTACAGCAGCTACAAAAGTGAGTCTGTTTTATCCGCTTGCTTCACTATGCGCAGAAGTCATTTGGTTGTTTTTTTTTTGTTGTCAGTGCAGTTCCATTTTGTTGGAAGCAACACTGGTGACTTCGTTGTGTGTGTGTGAGAAACCCTAAAAGCCAAGAAAGCCAAAAGTAAGGCACAAGCAGTAGCCAGTGCAGTGTGAACAGCCCAGTGAACAACACGACGTGGCTGACTGGATAGCACTCAGCAGATTGGTCTTCTGAGCCATCCAGACCTATTTGAACAGCAAAACAGTTTGAAGCGTGACGAGACCCATTTGTATTTGTCTCTGATTCCCTGTGGCATCCGTGTTTGCTCAGATAGTTGAAACTGTATTAAATAGCCCCAACAGTCTAAACCACATTGAGGAAAACTGGAGAAAACACAGAGTAGGAGGATTTTTTTTTTTTTTTTTAATTAAAAAAAAATCCCCATACTTAAAAAAAAAACAAAAAAACTACTGCTAAATATTGAAGAATACTGTTCAAAAGGTTAGAGTCAGAATCATTTATCAAAAGTGACAGTGCAGACATCTGTAATGTTAAAAAAAGCATTATTTCTAATAAATCCAGTTTTTTTTTTTACTTTCTGTGAATTAAGAATCCTGGGGATAATGGGATGCTGAAAACTGGACTAATGGCTGCTTAAAAATCAGTTTTGCCATAACAGGAATGCATGTCATTTCAGCATATATCCAAAAAAATCAAATATAATATACTAGTTTTACTGTATTTTTAATCAAATCCATGCAGCCTAGGTAGATTTTAAATACCAGAGGATTTTCAGGGGGTTGAAGGAGAAAGGTTGAAAAGCTCAAAAGTACTTTAATTTTTATAATTAAAGTCAATTTAATTTGAAATGGAGTGGATCAAGGAGATCATACACAATACAGGACCATCCTTTAAAAACATAAATACTGTAAATATATTCTGATTCATGTTATTTGTAAAAAGTGTCAGATAAACTTGCTGTTTTTCTGTTACAGCGGCTCTGGTCTGAATCAGTATCCCCTTGGTGAAGTCCAGCTCACTATCCGACACAGCTCACAAAGGAATAAACTTATTGTAGTGGTTCATGCCTGCAGGTGAGACTGCCTCATTCATATTAAAGGAATAGTTGCCCCCAAAAATGAAAATGCTGTCATCATTTACTAGTAGTTCAAAATCTGTATGAATTTCTTTGTCCTGCTGAACACAGATATTTTTAAGAAAGTTTGTAACCAGTCTGTTTTGGGTCACCACTGACTTTCATAGTATGTTATTCCTACTGTTGAAGTCAATGGTGACCCAAAACAGCCTGGTTACAAACTTTCCTCACAATATCTTCGTTTTCATTTTTGGGGGGGGACATGTGTTTGCATTCATGTGTTTGAATTTGTATTAATGTAATGCAGCGAGTCCTTACGAAAATACTTAATTTGCTTTTGTGTGAATATGTGTTTCCTTGTGTCAGAAACCTCATAGCATTGTCTAAAGATGGTTCAGACCCATACATCCGCCTGTACCTGTTACCAGACAAGAGCCGGAGTGGCCGCAGAAAAACCAGCACACTCAAAAAGAGGCTCAATCCTATCTACGACCAGTCGTAAGAAACACACTAAACGCACGGACCATTTCAAAATATTGATCTTTAATGGTACAAAACACCATGTAAAATAGATGTAAAAGTTTTAAAAAGATTTTCTCACTCCACAAAGAATGTATGTTATAGACCTAAGGACATCTTTATATGTAATTTTAGTTTACCTGACAAGCATTTATAGTAAACTACTCATGTCATTTCATGAAACTGTATTTTAATATGAAACAAGCATTTGTTTACATGTGTAATTACACATTTGTATTCAATTAACTTGGAATTAATTCAATTTAAACTAGATTTATCTACATGATATCATAATATAGAATTACACACTACAGGTAAAATAAAAAATTAGCCTGCATGTGCTTTAGTAAACATAATACATCAATTAAGTGTTTTTATTTAAAACGCAGTAATGGATTATTATTAAACATTTCTGTAAAAATACTGTATGGTACTATACGAGTAACTACTTTGTTAATTGACCACCAAAGGATAGAAAGTCTAATAAAATATTAGTGTTTTTTTGTTTATTTATTTATTTTATATTTCAGCATACAGTACTAATAGACTTTTCACATGTCCAGCCTAATGTGGTTACAGACATCTTTAACTCATTTAAATTGCATTCAAATAAGAAGAGGACCCACCAGACCCAGCTTATGTCTGCTGTTTATCTTGCTGTATGCATTTGCATGACATTCCCTTCATATTAAATCCACAGCGGAGCTTCTTACTGAACAGAGCTAGCTGTTTTACCCTCAAAACCAAGACCAAGAATTTATAATATTCTGTATGACGCAACTTTTTACATAATTGCATTACTCAAGGTTTATTGATCCCAGTTGTCTGTATAATCACGTACAGAGATGCATTCAGCATAGTAAACAAGTTACTGCAGTAACAATCTGTTGTTGTTTTGCATTTGTCAGCTTTGAGTTCAGTGTGTCCATAGTGGAACTGCACAGGAGAACTTTGGATGTCGCTGTCAAGAATGGAGGGGGACTGTTGTCCAAACACAAAGTACTACTGGGCAAGGTGAAAAAAACACTGATGGATGTACAGTCCTTCTTTTTCTCATTCAGTTGACTTTTATGGAGGCTTACAGCTGTCTTTGTCACAGGCACTTGTGGACTTGGCAGGTGAAGACACTTCTAAAGGATGGACTCAATGGTGTGATTCTCATTTATTCATACGGTCACTCTTGTAAATGTAATTTTTCTTGATTACAAAAGCTTCCTTTATCTCTCAGGTATCATCTAACTGAGGATGGCTCGAAGAAGATAATTCAGACGTAGTGGCCCATGCTGGAAAGCAGGAACAAATGGGACGGCAGAAAACTGGGACATGTCACGGCACGCACAGGATAACGCAGAGGTTTAGTAGCTGAAGAGCAGCGCTGGACTAACTAAACCAGGCTACTTCGACTGGGATTTACACTGGCCTACAAAGTGTCTCTCTCATTCTCACCAAAGCTAAAATTGCCACCTTAAGCATCAATGTCCCGCTTGCTTTCCTTTTCTAAAAGGATTCAGTCTGATGGTCTTTTTTAAAATTTTGTCTGCTTGTTTTTGTTTTATCCTTTTATTTCTTTTTATTGATGTTGGGACACATGACTTCACTTTTTATCAGATAAAAACGGTTTCCCATGAGGTTAACACTGTACAAAGAGATCATTAGATTTATTATTAAATGTGCCTTTATTTATTGTATTTAAGTTATTTTGATAATATTATGTAAGTTTTTGCTTTCTTTTTAATACTATGTTTTATAAGCAATCAAAATCAAATCAGAAAAAAATTATATGTTGCCGGAAATTCATGCTATTGTAGCATTGTTGTTTGTTTGAGGCAGTATATTACACAACACGTGGTTAAATGCACGGTATGTATATATGTATGTATGAACAATTTACCTTAGATTTACCTTAGAATTTATGCTGCTTTTTCTATCATTTACATTTATGGAAAATCCAATTTATGTTCGGCTCTTCATAAATGATCCATTGATAATTTACTTTTTAAAGTATTTTACTGTATCCTGTTGCACAATACAAGATGAAAAGCCTGTACAGAAATGTTTGATACCCATTTTGTCTGTAAGAGTTTTCTGAGGAAAAGCAAAATGTGTTTTCGGTATGTGACATTTGTAAGATGATAAAAGCTTGGTTACAAAGTGTTTTGGATTGTTTTAAGACTGTGAAATGGCTGTTGATATGATTTCCAGCCTTATTCTTCTCTATGCATCATGCATGAAATCATTAAAATGTAACTTGAATCACAACGAACTTGTGTCTTGAAGCCATTTTTGACTTAAAGGGCTGTTTAAACAGTTATTTTAATTTGTGTCTGTTTGTTCTTTTGTTTTTAAGGTCGGGTCATTCCTGGGATTCATTGCCTTTTGATGTCATAACACTCAAAAAAATAACCACTCTTGTGTAATCATGATAGGGAGTTGTAAAACGTCAAAAATAATTGGGGTATATAAATACGTGGTATATCCAAACTTTTATCCAAAAGTTTAAACCAAATTAAATGAGAATGAGAACCAAAAAAAAACATCCTGTTCAGGACGAATTAACAATGTTATTAAATATTTGTGAATATGTAATATTTAACATTTAATACACACACACACATATGTATAATTGAATACACTACTTATTTGATCCATCAATCAATCACTTTTATTTATGTAGCACTTTTAACAATACAGATTGTAGCAAAGCACTGAACATTATCAAGTAGGAGAACAGAGTGATGGTAATGTATCATGACGAGAATTTAACTATTTATTTATCAAATGCTGAGACGGTCTCTGTAATCACTAGAAATCAGGTGTCCCCAACTAAGCAAGCCAGAGGCGACAGCGGCAAGCAATCAAAACCCCATCCATGAGAGAATGGGGACAAAAACCTTGGGAGAACCAGGCTTAGTTGGGGCCAGTTCTCCTCTGGTCGCATGCCCAGCACCCAATTTCCAGTCTACCAGGACTAGGCATTAGTTAAGATATTTAAGCAATTTTTATAAAAATGCCTTATAAGAAAATATTACAGGTGTGCATCTTAACACAGTACATTGACACTGACATGTTTTCAGATCTGTCAGAGCAAGATATTTTCATCTGAGACAGCTCAAACATGCAATTTAGTCTGGAAACTGGGAGATAAATCTTTGAGTATTTAGTCATTAGAAAATGTTGTGAAAGTACTGACCTTTGAATGTTTTGTTTTTTGTTTGTTTTCTTAAAATGTCCTCTGACTTTAACCTTCTCTGTGACCAAAACAACGATAGTCACTAGAAATCAGTTGCCTCCAATAAGCAAGCCAGAGGCGACAGCGGCAAGCAACCAAAACCCCATCCAAGAGAGAATAGGGACACAAACCTTGGGAGAACAAGGCACAGTCCTGATTCTAAAAGTGTCAATAGCAATATGTCACTCCCCTACACACCTCTCTCTAGGACGGTAACTTTTAAACTTTTATATAACAAGACTGCAAATGAACCAAACCCACTCAAACTAACTTGAACATAACACACACAACATCAC
>JAUMHR010000295.1:2568651-2582572 GCA_032361145.1 Enteromius fasciolatus
GGCAGTATGGAAAATAGAGTTCGAAAAGGCCGGTTAGTACGAGGGCGAGGGCTTCCTCTGATGGTGCGGAGGAGATGGCCTGGATGCCTCCATTGTAACATACTACATATAATATATAATATATTTAATATATAAACATGTTTTCTAAAATATATAAAAGCATGTGTTTGCATTCACAAATTCATTATGTAAACAAAAAATATTTTTATTATATATTTTTTTCCCATTTAGTCTATATAATTATTATTATTTAATAATTGCTACCGAGGTTAACAATCAACATTTTTGTTAAACCATTGTTAAAAGAAAACAAAACTCACATAAATGTGAAGAGCATGCACAATTTACCCATACACACCATACACAGGAGGGGCAATGCTAGATATCATGCAGGATGATTAGTTCTAATACTATGCTAGCCACCATTTTCTCCCATCTGGTCAACAGAGAAGTTCTTTCAGAGAGATCTAGACAGAGACGTGCTTTATCTCCATCAGCCAAGACTAACAACACTTAGATCAATTATTAACAATGCCAGAGAACAAGAGAGAGAGAGGGGGGAGACATAAAAGACAAGCAAAAGAGCACAAAAAGATGTGTTGTTCACCTGGGCCTCTCCAAGATCATTGTTGACCACGGTGAAGTTAAGGCCGAGGTCTTCGACATCACCTTCATAGCTCTTAAGGAAAAGCAGGTTTCGGTACATCTCTGGGTCTAGAGAGGCCAGATGGTGGATGTCCACATCTGCACTCGTGCCCAAGAGCTTGGACAGAAAGAAACTTGCAAATGGCAATTCCACTAGCATATTTTCATACAGCGCCTGTGGAAGAGAAGAAACAGAGGGATATTTAACTAAAGACAACCTCCAGGAGTGTAATGTGCAGCCAATATGAGATATGTAATGGACAAAATCATATCTTCATCCTGTGGGCTAGTTGGTCTCAGACTCTGACACTTCCAATTGAAGCTCAAACTCGAAAAACATCAACTGTATCCTTAACCTGTTGTTCCATTAAGAAGCACAAGGATGGCGAGTCATAAAAGCTAAAGTACCGCAATAGCCCTAAAAAGACCATATCTGAGGACATTAAAATATACAGGCCTTGATTGCACTAAAATCCCTTGACCACATAAGATAAATGGATTATAAATTTCCCAAATCTCCATAATGCATGCATCTAAAACACACACAGAGGCTGTAAATCAGGGCATTTACTAAACACAGGTTAATTGTGTGACTTCAAACACTGGACATTTTTTATGCAAAATAATCCACTTAGCAACATTCTTCCCACAAGCCCTGCTGTGGGAACATATGTGCTGCGTGCGCCCTCATGAAATCTATCAATAATGTCGCTCCAGAGAAAAAGCCGCAATAAGGATATGGAGGTACGACGCAGACTATTTTTCAAACCTTCAAGTTATTTATGGGTGTTTATTGCCAGAAATTGTGCCAAAATGACTTGGGATAAAAAGGATTAATGAATGGCCGGGCCTTTTAATATAAGTGAGTGCAGTGGCAACGCAATTAATGCAAATTGTGGCACCATGAGGAGAGTAAACGCCAACAACTTAGCAGCTGCCTTCTGTTTCTGCCAAATAAATTTGTAAATTTACAGCATTAAGAATCAATAAAAAATTTAACACACTTGCCATCAATCAGGAGTTCTGACCTTCTCTTTCCTCTCTGTTGCCCTTTGGAGAGGGACAGTTAAGCACTGCTTGTTGAACTGCAGAACACGTGGTGTTTGTGTGTGTGACTCTGTTTGTATTTGAGGGTATGAGCAGACTGCTGAAGTATTTGTGTGAAAATAATTCAACAGGGCTAATTCTGTACAAGTGGCTTCAAGCATGTTTCGTGTTGATATCCTAATAATGGTCTTTTGTCCTTACATGTATCCACATTGAAAGCTGTCAAAAGCGGTTTTCTTTGGCGTCATGATCTACAAATGCACCCAGAGTCATATATAGTATACATAAACATTTTAGACTTTAGATGAAATATATAAATAGAAAGGCAAAAATGGTGTGAATAACATAATAAAAAGGTATCTGGAAGCAAAATCAAATTAGCCAAAATATTTAATTTTGCAAATATGGCAAATATGCAAATGTGTGATGTGTCATGCGTGTCAATGACTGGGAATATTATTCTGTGGAAAGCACTAGTTAGCAGGTGCAGACAAAATCTGCATTTCCAATGATGCCTAAACAATTAAATGAGCAAAAAGTATAGGTTCCCCAAATGTTTTTTCTTTACAAACCCCAAAACTAAAAACAGAAATATTTATAACTTTCTCTTTGACATTAAAACTTTTTCTTAAATGTTTTTAGGAATAATTTTACACTTTTGCTAGAAAACGATTTTATAAAACACAAAACACCCCTGACAGGACAGAACTTTTTTTAACCACAGCCAGCTATATAACATTACCTTGGTGACAAACCAGCACAATTTGCAAAAAAAGGTGCAATACATCAACACACCACAGAAAGTAAAAATCAACAGTTTTTCTGAGTTTCTGTGTGCCTGTCTTCGGTGCGCCCAGCCAACAGCAAGAGTGACGCAACCGTAATCTATTCAGGTCGTCTTTATAAAAGCACTAAACAAATATCAATATCCCACTCAGTCTGCCACTCCTTCACATATTTATGGAGAGAGAAGGAGGGTTAATTGAAAGTCAAATTCAAATTAATCTCGTCACCTTAATTGCTTTGCCCATTACTACAGAGTGGGGGCAATTGAATGGAATAAGATCAGGAAAGTAGGGGGGGGCGGGGCCAGCCATTCCTCAGGGCAAGAGCTCAGTTATGTCCCTTCCATCGTACAAGGTGTGCATATGTGTGTGTGTGTGTGTGTGTGTGTGTTCATTATAGCTCTCTAATAAGTGGCCTGAATTGCCTCTTCACAAGTGGTGTTGATGCCCGTGACTGTAAAACAGATCAAAACTCTATTACCAGCGGCACAGAGCCTGTTATTTATGGTGCTAGCTGATTTAGCGTCCACGGCCAAATGCGATGGCTACACAAACAGAGATGGGGAATCATGGGCTAATGGAGTAGCCTAATTGAGCAGCGAGCTTCTTGGCATGAGGTAATTCATCTACCCTTCCCCCAGTCGATGTGCTTTGCGATAAACAATCCTGGGCATACGCATTAATGAAACTTTAAAAACATTACAGACTAATAAATACCAGCTAGCGGACACACAGAAGAGAAAACCAAAACAATAGCAACAATAAATTGTGGCTCAAGGTTTAGTCATTACAGAAAACACAGGGCAAAATTAGGATAATCACAAGACTTATCAAAATGGTGATAACATTTTACACATTATAAAGTTAGTTAACTGTATAAATAGATTATGAAATAAACTGCCATTTTTGAAGCTACACTGAAGTTACAAAACTACTTTAAGAAGTAATACGATTAGACGAAGTAGTGTAATGTTTGTTTTAATGGACGTTTCCTACATTTAATTTACAAAATGATCTTATGAAAATAAACCCAGATTAAAAAAAAATGAGATCAAAAGGCCACAAATAAACTTGACTTTAAACTGCAGTGACCTCGTAAATCAAATGGATAGGATTTATAATGGCAACTAAGCTACTCAGCCTGAGACCACTGATTGAACCTGACCTTTGACCTTCAGCATCGATCTATATGACCCTGTTTGTGTTCGCATAAGAGCTTATGCAACTTGGAGAAAATCCAAAGAGTTCTCAAATAATTAATTTACAATAAATTTATTGAACTAAACCGTGAAGAGGTATAGCAGATTAAACTGATCCTGGGATGACCTGTGGTCTGTAAAGAATAAAAATGTTCCATCATGTAATTCTTATCTTACCTTTCCCAGTATCCTGCCAAGGAAGTAGTAATGCCGGGTGAAGGATTCTCCCACAAGCATCTCTGCAGTGGGACTCGAATAGAGAAGACCTTCGTTGGTTGTCTTGAAGAAGCCTTGGTTGGGATTAAAGCCTGACTTCAGCAGCTCATTCAGGAACTCTCTGAAAATTCCTCCTCCATCAATGCCAGCTTCATCTAACCCATGTGCATTAAGCAAATGAACTCTGATCCTCTTCTTAAGATCAGGTTCTAAAACAGAGATAAACAAATATGTTCAGCATATTCCACAATAAAAAAAAAATGTACAAAAAGGTTTATATAAAAAAAAAAAATAAAAAAAAGAAACATTTCACTGTTATCTATAAAGGTCTGACGCTATTCCACTAAAGAGACTTTCTAAAAGAGTTCTTACACTCAAAATGGATCGCTCTAAATCATCCAAACAGCTTTTGTTGGCAGCTGCTATGATGAAATACTGTTTCTAATTCCTATGCAAGGTTAATGTCTTTTTTCTCTGTGTCTAAGAAAGCCACATTCGTTGTGCTAAATGTTTTTTCTTAAGAGATTTTCAACATGTCAGAAGGGATAGTTCCGCCTTGTTTACCATTCTCAGGGGATAATTTGTCGTAAGCATCTTCATAGATGTAGTTTCGTCGAATGGTGATATTAACGCCATCCAAAAAAGGGCCCTCCCCTTGCACTTCACGCTTATCAGCATAGATCAACTTCTGGAAGATCTGGAAGCAGAATCAACAAAGTTTAAATCTAGGCATGTATTCCATTTAGATTTTCACTTGCATTTCCTATCTAAAGCACAAAACAATTTCATGACCTCATTACAATTTTTAATTCACAGATGACAGAATTTTGAATTTTATAAGTGTTACACTATAAAAGTGATGGCTGTCTCACCTTCACTCTCTCCTCAAAGGGCACAACAAACGGAAGTTCAGTGAGGATTGCCAAATGTCTCTCCTCCGATACGGACAACGGTGGAGGCTCTAATCCAACTGTGAGGAACACAAAAACTATTTCTGTAAACCTTTATTCTTAAAGTAATCTTTTAATACTTATCTCTTTTCAAAATATGCAAACGAAGACATTTCTTTTAGGCCAAAAAACTCAACAAAAACTACTACTATGTTTAATGCAGGTAATGCAAGATAAAATCCATGTGTGTCACTTCTTACCCTCACATTTTCACATGTAAATGCATAAAGAATTATACATTCAAAATATACACAACAATATTAAAGTTTCTGGTAAGAGTTTTAACCCGGAATTAATACTTCTATTCATAAAAGGAAGGACATATTAAAGTAACAGTAAGTATATTTATAACGTAACAAAAGATTTCAGTTATCCTCTGTACTTTCTATTCAACAAAGAATATATATATATATATTATAGCATCCACTTAAAACTGCAAATTAAACTATTTTCAATATGGGAAATGTTTATTGAGCATATTAAAATAATTCAGAAAATATTTATTAAATAGAAACAATAACAATTCATTTTCATATTTATTTATTTGAATTTTATTTTAATATTTCATTTTTTCCAGTATTTTTGATCAAATTAATGGGTCATTGGTAAACATAAGAAACTAGATGTCTGCTGCAAAAGACCTACTGATTTGCATGTGTACACTTGCACAACCTTGAGTGAGGTCTGCTAGCAGGCTTGCTGAATGTAGTATTTACAGAGCATCCCATTAAAGATCACTCAATCCCCCTCTGTCTTTCCTGCCACACACTTTTAATTAACTCAGCAGCGATTTGCCCATCCACCTGTCCTCTCCCTCCATTACAGGGACGTTTGTTTTGTATTAAAACTCCGTCCTACAAACGCTTTTCGACCACAGGAAAAAAACTGCCGTTGCAGCAGATGAGAAGTGTCACTCATCTAATACGTTGCTTGCATGGTGGAATGATTCTACTCAATTAGCCAGTCCTCTCTCTCTCTCCACAAACAAGCCATCAAGGGGCCATCTTGGTAGAGAAATATGGCGCAGCATGGTCAATACAGGAGCCATTCGTCACTACCTAGCAAGTCCATTTAGGGAAATGAAAAAGGTCCAGACAAACAGGCAGCCAGATGTGTCCAGCCTTAGGCTAATTGAATTTTTAAGCACATATGCTCCAGGTTGGCATGGAAAAGACCAGAAACACTGGTACTAGTTAGCGTTAACACCCTCTGGAGTATTCTGACTTGCTTTGTAATGAAATTGCTTGACTGACTGTCAATATTACTTCACATTTTTGCGTGCATGTGTTTTTCACTGCATGTTAAGTTGAGGTTGTTCTCCTTACGGATAAGTCTTACCGTCTAATGTGGACTGCAGCGGTCCGATGCGTCCCATTCTCCTGGTTCTCCACACATGTCTTGCAGAGGGCACATAGAGCTGAGTCACCTACAAACAAATATTATTACAAAAAGCAGATTAGATACCTACAAGCTATTAGTGATTTAACACATATACACATTTGAACTAATTTATTCAGAAACAATACATTTGTTTTTTAACAAAATTTATATATTCTTTTAAATGCAAATGCTTTACAATTATCGAAATATAACGTCTACTTAAATTGCATTTTTAATATTTATCGATCAAAAAACTATTCCACTAATAGCAAAACTATTCGTTCTGTTAAGTAGGTTTTAATCATTTGTGACCCTGGACAACAAAACCAGTCATAAGTGTTCATTTTCTGAAATTGAGCTTTATATCTGATCTGAAAGCTGAATGAATAAGCTTCCCATTGATATATGGTTTGCTAGGATAGGGCAATATCTGACTGAGATGAAACTATATGAATATCTGGAATCTGAGGGTACAGAAAAATCTAAATGCTGAGAAAATCACCTTTAAAGTTGTTCAAATCATGATCTTAGCAATGCATATTACTCATCAAAAATTAAGTTTTAATATGTTTACAGTAAGAAATTTACAAAATATCTTCATGGAACATGATCTTTACTTACTACCATAAGGATTTTTGACAAAATCAAGAAAAATAATTCTGACCCATACAATGTATTTTTGGCTGTTGCTACAAATATACCCCAGACTTAAGACTGGTTTTGTGGTCCAGGGTCACATATGATCAGCAAATTAATATTACCTTGTCTGCTCTGATGTTGACCTCATCAGACAGCCAATGGCCTGTTGGACAGAACGGTCTTCGAATATCCCGGGCTTTCAGCATTTTTACAAGGTTGGTAATCACCTTTAAATAAGAAAAAATGTTAATTCACGCATGTAAATAAACTAATTTAAATTTTAAAAGCAATTTAAAATATGAATTCACAAAAATGATCATAAACATTATGATTCAGTCATTAACAGTTTTGCAAGCAGATAAAATTTTCCCCATGTGATCCAACTTTTTTTTTTTATAAGTTATTGTTTAGCTTATATATTGGTGAAGGAGCAGACAGATAAACTTTCATTATTCAGACAGCACAACTAATCAATGTGTAATTTGATGACACAAATACGCAGATATTCACTTGTGCTGAAAATAAATGCTACAATTCACCAATTTTTTTTTCCAATGCTCTTTAATTCACCCATAGAATTATCAGCTGACTTCATTCAAATTCATTTTTCTACACTTCTGTTCAATAATAAAGCTTTTTCTTCTCCGATTACAGTGTCTAACAAATGTCTGGCTGGCCATTTCTAGAGAATGCCTATCAATCTCTGACCAAGACATGCTAATGCCAGAGAGTCCGTAATAACGGCAAGTGCAAAACTCTGGTGCTAGTGGGTTTGTGGAGCAGGGGGTCCGAAGGCTCTTCCTGTCTAAGTGGAATGAATAAGCATTGGTTAATTAGCCCATCGGGTTAAGTGCAGGCCTTAATGGGTCTCTCCAAAACTCCTGCGGTGACATCTCTCTCCAAACACAGCCAAGAAGAAAGTTCCATTAGCAATATTAATACAAGCTTAGTTGATCATTTTCATTCAATTAACTTCTTTCAATTAAATAGATAGCTCGACAATAGGAGTGATAAAACATCCGGAGGGACGGCCCATGGCTGGAGGCAAACATTAGTGTGTGAGGGGTCAACAGCGTTAGAGCTGACTGTAAATTGCACATTCAATTTGGGAAATGCGTTTCTCCTGCTTGTACTTCTTTAATGGGTCGTTTTAGCTGACAGGAGGCGTTTTCCTCCATCTTTTGTGGAAATCTTTCAGAGCCTTTTGTATTCGTACTAACTCTGCTTGTGGATCCTAAACAACGGGCTGTCACTTACAATGATACACTCAGAAGCTTGCTGGAGTAGTACAAACTTAAAAAAAAAATTGTTGCTATATAAAGGAATATAAGAACACCCTCAGCTATGTAAACTATAATGGTATTGAAATAGTAACCTCACATGTTTGGCTTTGTAGTTGTTTTGTATGGGATTTTAGTTATTACTATTAATATTTTCTCTCTCTATATGTATATAAATAAACATGTTTGTGGGTTTTTTTTTTATTCTACTACACACTGAGAGGTATATAAACGACTATAGCTGTATATGCACCAAAAACTGTTTATTTTAGTTACATGTGAGTGGATTCACATTGGTCAGGGTGCAACTGATTATGTTTTGGGATTCCACTCATAGTCATACATCAAGACGGACTGTAGCGTTGTGCTGATAGATGACAGTATTGTGTATCGACAATTGTCTCAAGGGAGCCTGTACATAGAAATATCATCTGTGGCTGATGCCTTTGATGGTAGCAAAATGTTTTTTATTATTATTATATAATATATATAATTATATAATAATTCATATAATTATGTGCTCACACAAAGAATTAAACTCTGCTATTTTTTTCATGTTATTAATTATAAAACAGTTTAGTTCACTGGTCTGTATGGTTGCTGTGTTCATATATGCTTAATCTAAACTAAGGTAGAAAATGTGGCCAAGTCAAATGTTAAATTGAAAATTTCTAAGAATGAAGAAAAAAAAAAAAAAAAAGCCTTTTACTGCTGCGCTCCTTCAAAACTATAACTATTTGTTTATTATTATAATTATTATTTATCCATTATAAATTTTAAACATTAATCCAAAGTAAAACGATTTATCTCAATTATAAGCCTCATGAACACACACATAGTCTCAATAATGTCAGCTGTTTGAACCATTTTAAGTGCATTCTCACAGTTTGGAATAAAGTGTAAAATCTGTTACTGATGTCTTTCATTCAAGGAGAACATTCTTTTTTTAAAGTTGCAGCTCCTGGAGAAACATATGCACTCTAATATGTATTGTATACTTATATTGCTTTACACTGGTTTTATAATGCGGCAATCACTGAGATGCATGTTTATAAATAACCTGTAATTTTTAACTGTCAATTTTGGAAAGCTCTAGAAACCTATTGAAAAGATTTTTAGTTAAATGAAAGGACAAACGTAGGTCAATGAGCTGTCAACAGCAAGCAGAAGATCTGGTCATCCTGTACACATAAATAATGAGGAAGAGGATGATGGAAGGAGACAGAGAGTGAAGACAGCTGACTAATATCCTAATGCCGTTGTTCAACTCACTTAGTCTTGGCAAACAACCTATTAATTTCCCGAGTGAGTGGTCTTCCTGCCTGGCTGATCAGCACTGATGGCCCTAACAGATGCTGAGACTATTCGCCTCATTAATTGTCAGCTCATTTAATTAGGTCATCAAAGACGCTGTTAGCACTGCTAATACAGCGACCGGTTAAAAGTAACGCCCACCATCCACTAAAGATATTATCAGCGTTAACGAATGTGCAGAAATAGTGAGAATCTTCTCAGCATTGGTAATATTTAATCCCTTTCAACTACAACACAGAGACAGCGTTAATATCAGCTAGGAAACAAGATTGTGAGATGTAGATATGGAGTAAATCACCTTAAAGAGCTGGACCCATCGTTTCTGCTGAGCTTGAATGTGCTGCTGAACCTGGCTGTTAGTTTTCACCCCGACACTACGAAACGCTGCAACATACTCCTCCTTGTGCTCCGTCTTAGTCTCTGGATAGGCCAGCTTAATGATTCCCAGACACGCGTCCCGCAAACATCGAGACAATGTCACCAACTCCACCAGAGAGAAGGGCATCATCGATGTCTGGCTCTGACCTGCCCGAGCAATGAGAAACATCAATTTGTGACATTTAATAAAAAAAAACAAGAAACAGGAACGCTGTAGAATTTATAATACCACAATCAAAATATGTTGAAAGAACAAAATGATGTGTTTTAATTCTAGAACAATTTAAATATATTGCGCTACAGTAATTTGTACATGTCTGCAGAATAGATGTTAATACCATCTGCTGAGCCGAAGAACTCGCTGTCATGCACAGAGATGAGTGAATGACTGAAGAGTGAACTGAAGAGATAGAAGAGAGGGATGATCCTGTTGGCATCCTCCAGAGACATTGGAGAACCTCTAGACATCACCTGCAACAAGGGAACCATAGAGCTACACAAAAACAGGGAGAATAAAGACAGGGCAAAAGACAAATGGTTAATATCATTAATATTATTTTCAAGAAGTACACATAAAAATAGACAACGTGGAAGTCTCACCCTGTGATCATTTTAGTCTTCATAGATGTGATTAAATGCCATAGGTGTCTAAGAAAGCGAGCGTTGAAGGCTAAACTGTACAAAAGCCTGAAAAAGACAGACAGAGGCAGAAAGACAATAGTTGATACCACCAAAAATTATGTAGATTAATAAACACACAACACCCTTACTGAACATAACTCACCAACACCTTTAGTCAAAGATGCTACAGGAACTATACTCATCTTTAAATGTTTAAATAACCACATCTCCTGCCCATAAAACCTAAACTTCCCAAATTTCCAGCAGGGCTCATAAAAAAGAAAACAATATAATTAACCCAGTGAACTGGAATTTCTAGTTTTTGATGTGACCACAGGAAAGATGAAATGAGCCATTAAGCTTTATTTAGGTGAGGCACCTTCCATTAGTAAACTAGCAGTCTGCTTCAGGGTCGTAAACAGACCAGTGGTTCCTGTGGGGGCTCCATTTAAGTTAATGACAGTCAGAGAGACAATGTAACACGGCCACAACTGCCTGGCCGTAGAAGCAGTGTTGCCATCACAAATTAGATACTGTGTTTAGGTCGCCCAAATCATTAAACCTAACAGCCGTCACACCGGGGTGTGAGAAATCGCTCTGGTGGTTACTTGTTTTGTGTCAAGGGGTGAAAGAATAAATAAAGCATAATTGGAAGCAATTGAGGGAGAAAGTAAGATTAAAGCTGAGGTTAAGGTAAGAATGTGCACATACACTTCACACAAAGCACTTCTGTTTGCAGTTTTATAGACCTTTTCCCCCTAATACTCTACATTAATGTCAGACAGCACTTTAACCATAAAATAACAAAACAATTGTAGTACTCTTACGGAGAAATGGATGCAACGCTGAAATAAGACCAAATATTCAAAATAAATCAATTAAAACACAAAGCAAAAGCTATTAGGATTAAATAATACACAGAAAATACACAAGTTTGAGTGAAATCTAGTCCAAGCAATATGATTTTACTTTTGGAGACAAATGTACTGCTATAGTAACTCTATTATCTTTTAGTAACATGAATACATTTTATTCTTTCTTTTATCTTCCTGTTCTTTGGATTTAACCACCTTTTAAAATCATCTTCATAGTTTCTGTAAACAGCCAAAACAAGTACAGCAAGTGCGCTATTTACACTAACACAGTTTTGATACTATAATGACCTTGTTTAGTGTGAAATATAGCCATACTCTTCACTTTAAAATATGATAATGTTTAAAAGGCAACCAAGTTTGCACGCTCACTGGGCGCTTCTTTAAAGGTTGTAAATCAGGGCCAGCTGTTATACCTCTTGTAAAACTATCCCATCCACTCCTGCAGGAATTAATCTTCCTAGGCCAGCTAATTATTTTGTACAGATATCCGATAATGATAAAGTAGTGAAGACAGGATTTATGATAAAAGCCTTCTCTTCTGGACGGAGCTGTAAAATATTAAAATACCTCCAAATAAAAAATACGGAGGAAAATACAATACAGCAGGGATATGCTGAAAACATAACGGAAATTCATTAGGTATTTTTAATATATGAATAAAAGCACAACTAACAAAGCATTAAAGGAAGTCTTTTTTGAGAAACTAACAATTTTGAGTTATTTAAACTTTAAAATGTGATACATTTTTCATTTATTTCAGATTACTCTATATTTTTATAGAACTATTAAAATGATAAACCTTTTATAAGTAGTACAGTAGTATACTACAACTAATAAGTATTATCATAAAACTCCCTTTTTAAACAATTATTTAAAAAGAAATTCTCTTACTAAAGAAGAAAATACATGAAAAAGTTTACCTTTTTTCCCATAATATATTTTTTTTAAAAGTGTATCCTTTTTTTCAAAGTGGTATGTTTTTTCTAAGAATTAGGGGCTTGTTAATGCTGCCTCCTCTACTGTGAAGACTGCTTTCTGATAAGATTTGAATACACAATACAACTTTGTTAACCGTCTGATATTAAGTATAGACTAGGGTGCACACTGCACAAGTGGAAACAGTAAACTAGTTCTGATTAGTTGATTGACACTACCTTTTAGAGCTTTATCTGATATCTCTCTCTCCCACATTAAACCAGACATTCTCCACTTCCCTGCCTTTCATGCCATCTCTATCACTTTCCGCCTTCCTTTCAATCTCTCTGCTGAAATCCTGTTCTCGTTTTGTCAACATTGCAGAACCAGTAGATAAAGCAAAGGTGATCGAGAGAAGAGCTCATTACACTAATTGATGAGTGACAGCAACTAAAACCTCTGGTAATTAAAAAAAAAAAAAACACAGTAAGATGAGACTTAACTGTAATTCATTAGCAATGTTGCTTTATTGTTAAAAAAAAGTAGAAAAACAGAATCAAAGACTTAAAAGAACATTTATCTACACATAGACTTGATAGTTTGATGTTGGGGAATCTTTTTTATTAACGTATAAAAGTGCATCTCATCTAATTGCATCTCTTTTTATTAATTAGAGTGGATCTTGATGTAAGAGCACAAATGTGCACAGTACAGTTAATCTAGTTATATTAGTTATCTTGGGTGATTCCATTATATGATCTTACCTGACTCTGGGCACCATCATACGATGTTGCACCATCAGCGTGTGACAGATGGAGGCCATCATGGTGAAGATGTCTTCACTTGCTGAGTCTCTCCACACTAATGTTAGCAGAGCATTTGTCTGCTGTTTGGTGTCTAACTTCTGTACACACTCCTCTGTTATATAATGCACAGATATCCAACTGCCATCCTTTAAAAAAAAAGAAAGAATTAAGATGAAAACTGCATACTATGGAGCTCTCTGAATATGTTAATAATAAAGATGTGGTAAGAGAGAATGCGTGTGTACCTGCGCAGCAGGAGGCTGTAAGGTCATTTCTTCCTCATCTTCTGAATCACTGTTGATGTCAGCTCTACTGCTGCACTCGGTCACTGGCAACAATGGCAACAGAGTCTGTAGCGCATTCAAGTACAACAGCAATCCTTCTTCTGAAAGTGAACCTATGCAAACAAAATGAACAAAATCATTTTATTTACTGTTCAGGCACCCCGCTAACACAGTACATCAGTGTAAAGTGATATTAAGCGCATTACTTACTCAGTCCAGATTCTCCAACTGATAGCACAAAGTAAAAGAGCCAGGGAGCCTGAGCTCTGGCCTGGGCAGAGGATGGTATGGTGGCCTGAAGTGACCAAAGGAAGTTCTGAAATGGGAAAGCTAGTTTTGGGTCTGACAAAGCTGGCACGAAGAAATGATAGATTTGTTCTGTGAAAGGCGCTGAAATGAACTCCTCGGTGAAGGCCGAAAAAACAAACTGCCTGTGAACGAACGAAGAAAAAAAGGTTGAGAACCTGAATGTATTATTATAACTGTACTGTATAACGGTTCTTTTTTTTCCTAAATATCACAATAAATATATTAATTTTAATACACTTCACAATATATGCACACAAATGTTTTCATACACTATTTGT
>JAUMHR010000295.1:2597812-2626088 GCA_032361145.1 Enteromius fasciolatus
AGGTACACAATGTTCTGGAAGATTCAGCCTCTTGAGTGACCCATTGGCCCTGAAATCTTGCTCGTAACTGGAAAAGCTTCAAAACGCGAGACTTATGGGGGGTGTTTTTCTGATTATTGGTATAGCTACATTTCGAAGAAACAGCACGAAACGCATTTTAAGTTTGAACATAACGTTTGTAAAACAAATTGTGTTTAGGAATGATTTTCGTTCAAATGTGCCCTGTGTGTTGGTATAACTTTTGAGCGCTGATAATATATAATAAATCACCCAAATCTTTAAAAAGCGCTTACAGTTGCAATTGAAACGTCATGTAATGCTGTATAGTAATTTTTGATATACTGTGCGAGGACAAACAAATAGTAAGAACAGTGGAGAAAAATAATGACTGTTTCAGTGCTGCAGAGCTGCTAAAATTGTACAGGTTTGAAGACATTTTGTTGTGCAGGTTTTTTTTCTTTCAAATATTAGTGAAAATGCTAATGCTGGAATGAAAGCCACACATCCTCATCCTGTATGATTTTCATATTTGTTCCACATTCATAACTAGTGTTTTAATACTTGCATATTTGTCTACTCTAAAAAATATTAGCACTGTACTGTTTCTTTAATACATTTCCATAGAAATTCAAGAGGTTTTGTATCATTTTTAGAATTTTACGTGAATTCTTTTATGCATAAAATCTATCAAATGACTTAAACAAAGTTTAGTTTCTAACTGTCGCTAATACTTTGTAAAAGTTACAACATTGGTCTTGAGAATTGGCACAAGGGCTTTATTCCATCATGGCAGTCCTTTCATAGCATTCATAATAATTTGAACCGGATAGTAAACTTAAGATTCGATACGCTGGCATTGGCCAGCGATTATCTGATTCAAGGCTATGCCAGATGAAATGCCAGTCATCGCTGAGGGTAGTTCATTTGGTTTAATTTATGAACTCCTGCACATATGATTGGTAAGTCCTTGTATTTTACTGATTCAACTTACTTTCTGTTTACAGAATGTAAATCTAAAACACACAGCTCAGCTTTGTTATGTGTGAACCTTTTAAAATGCTGTGTCCTTGTGCAATTTTATTCCTCTTTAATGGCTTTTCAGAGTTGCTGATGCTATTTGCGAGTGCATTATATTGCGCATTGTTCACCCTGGGTGAATTTTAAACTCTTTGGCTATTTTATTTGTGTGTTTTGATCAGCCTGTAATTCAAAAGCTTAAAATTGAATACCGTTGTTCCAGCTTTTGTGGAACTCGAAAAATTCTGCTTCCTTTTCTGATGGCAAACAGTTATGAGCGTGATGTTATTTGTTCACTCTTTATTTATTTTTTATTGTTGTGTGCATGTTTCCTAAGCTGTCTGAGTGATTTATTAAGTTTTGAAGGAGAAGTAGAAAGAAGGTTTGTTTATTCCAGTGCACCCTAAAGGCACAGTATTTTAATGAAATCTCATCTCATCTCTCTCTCACTCATTCACTCACTCACGCAGACTCACACACACACTTTTCCTTTTTCACAGCTGCTGATCACTTAATGGCCTTTTAATTAGTCTGTATGATGTTGACGAGTTCCTGTATGCCACTATTTTTACATAAAATCACTGAGAAACGCCCACCTCTATGACTGCGGAAATGTTATACATCGCTTCATATGCGAGCGGTATGTCGTTAAAGGGTCATCTCGGTTTGTTGGAATCAAAAAGCGCCGTTTTGATTGATCTCGGAAGAGGTGATGCTCCCATTTAACCTTGACCCCTATTTCTATACCGTCAGGTGCTAAGGCTCGTCAACCAGTCAAAGCGTTCGGACTCATTAACAGTTCTTTCGTTTTGATGCTGTTCTGCAAAAGCATGTGTTGATGGGTTGCAAACCAAATGAACTGGTCACAGTGATTAAAGGCCAAGTGGTTAATCCCAGCAAAGAGCCTGTGACACAAACACCAAATGAACACTGCAACTCCTCGATAAGAAAGAGCCTCGCTAAAGCACGCAAACATCCCAAATATCAATTTCACGTCTGATCTCCCGCTGACACTCAACGTGTGAGAGTGCAGGGGTTGCACCAAACAGGGCCTTGGCAATAGTATCATGTTATCTCCTATCAATTAGTGCCTAAAGGGGATTAACCCCTGCAACACAGAGGAAGCTGATAGGATCATTGTTGAATTGCAGAGGTCACCTGCTTCCCTCATTAGTGATGACCTCTCTCTCTTTCCGTCTGCCTCTCTGTCTGTCATTTTTATGTATTCACTACAAGTTTAATAGGGGAAGTAGACTGATATGTTTTTGTGGACATGTTATCATGAATGTCTTTTGGAAGGAGGGTTAGATATTCGGTGATTAGTCATGCTGTGTTGTGTTATGCTGCTGTTGTTCAGGTGAGAGTGAATCAGCAATGTATTCAGAGTTGACAGCATTTCTCTTATAACAAGGCTAGCAGAATGAAACTCACAGTTTGAGTCTGGCTAATGTTGGTGCACCGTGGCACGCAGGGAATAAACTGCTGCTGACCTTACTCTATATTTATGATGAACCTGTGCTGTTGTTAGTGTCTCCTTAGGAAAGTAGATTTTATAACTAAAACTTCAAGTAGGCTTAAGCCAAAAATTATTTTTGAAAACTTTCTACCTACGTCCATTTCAATGAGAAAAAATTGAAAATTTGACGTACTACATAGTGGTTACCATTTCCCAGTTTTTAAAATCTTTTTGTGCTTTTTTTTGTTAAACCAATACACAGATCAGAGAAAAGTGAAACAAATTAAACAAAAAAATGAACAAGCATTAAATATTCAATGCTTTCAATAACTGATTCAAAATGATACATCTAGATTTATTGAGACTTTGTCTGTGACTTTGAGAATAGCCAATGATCGTTTAGAAAGTTAAGGTGGCACCTGGCACCTGGGTTAGGGTAGCCAATTCATTTTAAAGTCTCCTGTTGGTCACAGATGATGACAGAATTGTATTTTTGTGTGAAGTATTACTTCTGAAGATGCTTTTGTTATGTTGGTATACAGTGAATTAAGGTAGCTGACAGCAAATAGGTCTGTAAAGTTGAAATTTCCTACTATGTGAAACGATTTACTCCATCTAAAATATATATAAAAAACATTGGATAATTCTGTAATTTGCTGCTTGTTGACTTTGTAATAACAGACACATTAAAATTGAATAATAATGATTTTAAATATTATTACTTTTTAAATGAACCATTCTGTTTTGCCTTATTCATAAAATTTCAATTTTAACCTAAAATCTTGAACTAAGACATTTGCCCCTAAATAGCCATGACTGTAATAACGACATATTTAAAGGGTGGCCATCAAAAAACAGCTTCAATACAAATAGTGTAATTAGCATTTACTTTGATGTATAGCAATGCATTTGTGTGCTCATAATTGGTGTCTAGTTGTGGCAGAAAGTTCATGAAGAACAAGCTGTTCCAGCCGATCCATGAAGTTGTGAAGTGTCTGTGGGCTCCAGGAAAAGAACACTTGTAATTTATCTTAGCTGCCAGTATTTTTTAAAACAGAAAGTAACACTCTTAGATGTTCTCTGCAGCATGATGGAGGTCTGTTTTTATATCTCTGAATTTTTTAACGGGATGTACAGGTTGAAATCCAGCTTCATTTAAATGTTTAGTAATAATAAAAACATGCAAGTTTTATTTATTTTATTTATTTATTTTATTTTTTTAATGATTATAAAATTTATTATAAAAGTAATAAATGACCCTATTGGGCTAGAAAGGTCACTGTCCTAATTCGTAACTGAAATCACCTAAAACAAAAAACAAGGCAGCACATTTCAGAGTGCATTTTTAAATGGGTTTTACGAATGTTTGGTGTGTGATTTGTGCTATGAACAGTGCATGTCTCACAAGAAAAATAATTTAGACCAAATGTCTGCAACACCTCAATTCTTTCCCCCCAAAATGCCATCGAAATTTAGACACTTATTTGCTGATGAATCTTTAACAAGCATTTCTCCATAACAAGCAGTCTTATATAAGCATGCATCAGTGTCCTCTCAAGATAGTCAGGAAATCTACCTTCAGCTTCAGCTTACTGAGGTTTCAAACAGTTTTTGTGATTCTGGCGTCTTTGGAATGTGTGTATTTGTTTTAATTATGTACACAAATTGTCAAAAGTCCTTAACAAGTGAATAAATATGCATACAACAAGACCTTTTTTTCAATCCTTGGGTTATTTTAGTAGCCACACAAAAGTCATAATGAAAAAAACAACTACTTCCTGTTATATAAACAAAACCACGGCTAAAACGTTTATGATTAATAATTCTGACAAAAGAATAAATTCTAGCTTTAGAGATCAGCGTTTAAGTTTACTACCAATGTTTAAAACTTAGCAATATAGGTTATCTGCATTGTCCAACTATTAAGCTTCAGAGTAAATAAGGGTTTGATTTACTTGTTTGTCACGACACATTATGAAAAGCCACAATCGCTTATGTGCTGCAGTATAATTTGGCTTTTGTGCTTTCTGTAATGTCAGCGATTGTTTAAAGTTGGGATATAAGCTTCTAGAACTTAGGCAGAGAGGAATGTTTGACACCGCCCTTGAAATGATGCAGTCCTCTCCAGCCAATCAGAATCTTTCTTTTTAATGGGAGCATATTAGAAATCATGAATGAAAGGCTGTTTCATTTCTCACAGTATGTGCTTTTAGAAATGTATAACTAATATTCCATACACATTACATGCTTTGACCTGAAGAAAAAAAACTTATGTCAGTTAGCACACACACCAAAAATAATATGTAGCTATTTTTTGTGCATTTGCCTCTTCATGTTCTCTAGTCGTTTTCCTCCTTCGCTTTAATAAAGATGCTGCCGCAGACTTTCATTAACTGGGTGCTTCAGGCAAATATGCAGTATGAAAACACATACTGTCTTTGGCCTTCCAGCTGTGTGGATGTCCATCAAACTCCGCAATATTTTTTTATACTTCAAAAGAGGTAATGTAATTGACTTGACAGACTTTTGACATGTTGGTAAAAAATGGCAGCAACTTTCAATCAGCCTCTACTTCACAGTCAGCTTCAGTGTAAGAAGTCATGCAAATGCTCTTATTGTGCGTTGTGATTTTCTTTTTTATATGTTTTATGGTTTGGTGGTGTAAGCAAAAACTATATTTGAACTAAAATGATCTGTGCACTGTTTTTGCATGCATTATTTTACACACCGATTATATTATATTTTTCTCTTGGTAACTGGACACTATTAAATAGAATAAACGCTGCATTATTAACAATGCCTTGATTAAACAAGACGCTTAACTGAACAAACTATTTGCTTAAAAGCATCAACACAATTTTTTCATAAAATCAACATGATATATATATATATTTATATTTAGTGTAAAATTTGTATGCATTGTTATAACAATCATAGCTTTTTATTAAAAATATTTTAGTTCAGAGACCATCTTTGCGTTTGTTTTTAGAAATGCATCAAAGCAGAAGGGTGAAATTTAAAATGAAATATAACTATTGAAGAGAAAATAATAAATTATCGTTAGATTGCAATAGTTTTTGTTAAAAAATGTGAGGGTTATATGTCTGTGCACTTTTAAAATCGGAGTGATTCGGCTTCGCTGTTCCGCAAGGGGAAAATAATGATAATCTTCCTCTGTGCGATATGGTAAGTTAATAAAACAAATTTTAGCATAGAAGACTTGGACAGTACCCTTCCGCAGCACAGGCCTCGCAGACTCATCTGTGTCTGGTGGAAATAGCTTAGAAAAGAGAGTTAATTATTTCCACCCAAACCCAAAATGCCTCTGTCTCTCTCTACACAGATTGGCTTGTGATTTGCATGAGGATTTTGAGAAGCTTTTCAGTATGTTTGCCATGTCTGTCCTGGCTGTCTGTTTAAACAGGCCCCGAGTAATGAAGAAGAGAAGATGGAAGGAAGGAGGGAGGGAGGGAGAAAAGAGGAGGTGTGCTAAACCCTGGTTTCCCTCCTCAGCCCTTTTGGGATATGAAGGCCCCAGATGGTGTAGGGGTGTGAAAGCAGCATTGTGTGTGTGTGTGTGTGTGCGTGTTTATATGGAAGTGTCTGTCTGTCTGTCTGTCTGTACGTTCGTTCCGAAATCAGGGGCGTCCTTAGTAAAAAAAAAAAACCCTGCCCTAATGTCATCTGTTTGACTGGAAGCTTGTCTCTGTCTCTGAATGGAGACAAAGGAGAGTGGACACAACTCCCCCCCTCCCCATTACCTTTGTCCCCATTGCCCTCTGCAGCCCAGAGCCTGACACCCAGCACTGGGGGCTTTGATTAGCCAAGTGGAGACACCGGGGGTCACACTACCCTCTGCCCTGATTAGCCTGCACTTGGCCACTGCTGACCCCTCCTTCTGAAGAGATTCATGTGAGGGGTCTGGAGATACTGAGACGGGGCATTTGGGAAGGAACATAATGCACCTTGACCTGTCTAGACTCTGCTGTTAACAAATGGATAATGTGACCTTTTTTCATGTTGTTGATATAGAGCTTCCACTCTCTCTCTCTCTCTCTCTCTCTCTCTCTCTCTCTTTTAATTTTTTAGAGTTAAATATCTTTAATAATTGCACTGTAGCCTGAGGATTTTAGAAGTGTGCAAAGAAGTTTTTTGTTTTTTTGTGAAACTTTGAAACTTGTGTTTCAACACAATGATCCTGTTTCCCATGTTGTGCGACGTCACGTTTTCTGTAAGTATTTTTATTAAATGAATTTATGATGCTACTTTTTTGTAGTGCCTTTCTTTATGAGTGGTATTGATTTAAAAAATAAAATCGTGTATAATATTGGGGTAAAGTTTAACTGACCTTTATATCAAATGCGTTATATTTAAATTGATAAATATATGGTAGTTAATATAAATATTATGCTGCAGTCTATGCGTGACATTAATTCTATACATCATTTGTGTAATTTTTTGTAATTATTTAATGGAAAAAAAAGTGGGTTTCATATAGAATTCGCACAGCGATGAATGTTGTCACGAGCCGTGGAAAAAAAAAGTTTATTTGTTAAGGTGGAAGGCACTGAATTTTAAAAACTACATCATTGTCCTTATTTTCTTGTATTATGCTGAGTCAAGATCTCTGGTAAAATATGATGATTGTGCCTTTTGGGAGTTAGATACACAAAACCTGATGACAGGTAAAAATTTTGGTCACAAGAATAATGCAATTTCAAAATCTTTCTGAAATGCTGGTGTGAATGTTGTGTGCACGCAGTGGTTTTCCTTTCATTATGAATGGCTGTGGGCATAGTTTGCTCACTGAGAGCGCAGGAAGTGCCGCTGTGGTTGTTCCTGTGCGGGTGGGTGCCTGCGCCGCTAATGCTGCCTCGCCGTCATGCAGCAGTTTACTCAACAGATCCAGAGTCTGTGATGGTCAAGTGTTCTGTCAGGTGTGATTGGGAGCGGATTAGATGAATCTGACCACGGAGCAGCCGATACGGAGGTGGCTTTTAGGAAAGGCAGGGTGGTGGGGGGTTGTTATGGCGTACTCTGTGTGGCTGCTCCTGCCCCGCCCTCTAACCAGCCACTCAGAGCCAAGAAAATGGCAGCCGCAGTGAGCTGCCAAGAGAACACCGATTCTCCACCCACCCCTCCATTTCCCCAATCCCCCCACCCATCTTCCCCGCTCGCCTTTTCCCATGTTTTGTCACTTTTGAGGTAAAATGAACTGGAATCTTGTGTCCTTTGCAGTCTCAAACCTTTAACATTGGCACTATCAACGCCAGCTCTTCCATGCCCATGTTTTGAAAAGTGCCCAGGTTCATGTTTAAATGAAACATACCACACCGCTAGAGAACTAGATGTCCGACTTCAATCACGCATAGCTGAACCTCTGAACACTTTCTTCACCACTGCGTGCAACCATGAAGAATGCAATGGGAGTAATTTACCTCATACGGGGGATGCTTTAGTAAATGCATTTCATGGCAGTCAAAACGTCATGAATGTTTTAATGAAGGCTGTCATATGTATGTCATTTGTGATGAATGGATGTAGTCAGGGTTTTCCACTGCTGTACTCCCACATGGCAGATGATTGAGAGCGGAGAATCTGGATTGCAGTTGGAAAACGAGTGCCTTTGCTCAGGTGTTTACATTCTTTGAGCATAGCTTCGACTGAACGGATGAAGTGTACTGGCCGTGTTCTGCACAAAATTTAACAAACATATAGCATACGATGCCTTCGTTTGACTGAAACTGCCTTTTCTCCTGCCTCGCTGTGTTATTAATTCCTCGATTATGCTTTTTATGATACTTCGATTGTAGTTATGTGTCGTATAACTACACGTTTCTATATTTGTAGCTTGTAATTTTAGATTCTATGGCAAAGTTTAACTCACTAAAGTGTCTAATTAAATCGTCGTAGCCAAGAAACAGTCTAAACAATGACCCAGTTTGTTTGTTTGCTTGTCTTGTGCTTGGCTTTGCCAGCACACCAGAAAAGAGGCAAGGGCAGGTCCACGAAGGATGTAATATATCTCCCCCTGACTATACCATAATGGAGCAGACACTTTGTCTCTACCCTCTCTGAATGTATTTGTGCATGTGAGCGTGTTAGGAGAATGTGTCAAGGTTATTCTGTGGAAAACGTGTGACCCTCCCTATTTTCCAGCTCGAGTTGATGATAAAATGGAGCTCGACAGTTCAAATGAATAGATCATTGCATGTTGGACTGAAAATTACACTCTTGAATGCTGTTCTTTCATATGGTGCCATTGAATTTGAAGTCTGCGTTTTTTTCGTATTTTGCATTGATGTGTCTCACTGATGTTGTTTTTGTGAATTTGTCTTTTTGTCACAGGATAGTGAAGAGGAACAGAGCTGATGTGTCTGCAGAGATGATACAGGTAGTAAAATTAATGTGATTGTATGTATATCTCTTTTTACTGCGTTATACTCTCCCTCACTTTCTATAAAGTGCTGTTCTCTGCTCTTACTTTCTCACACCATTTCCATCATCACTGAAGCAGAACAGCTTTTACCCACCTTCGTACGATAAATACATATATAATATCAGCTGTTTTTGCTTAAGTTAATGCTACAGTAAGTTCTACTGCTTTGGTCAAATGAGGATAATACAATGTTAGAATTGTTCCTAATATCAGATCTGCTTGTTTAATTGGTAAAATGTCTTCATTAAATACATATCACTTGTCGTTTATTTAATAAACATGATCTTTATTTATTATCCGGATGAATACATCAAAATATAATTGAGCCACAAGTTAGCTAAATTAGTATTCTGTCTGTATTCCAAGTCCTTTTATTATTACTTAAAGGCTCATCCATATGCTGCAGAACTACAGCTTTTTTTAAGAAGCACAACTCGCCACGACAGTAAATGCAAATGAATTGCATTTTAGATGCACTCGACTGATTTTATTTTTTACTTATGTAGTGAGTACTTGTAGTGTAAGAGCAATTGTAAAAAAGGAAATCTACAGGCGTTTAGTTTTTGATTTTAATGTGCATTGAAACTAAGTTTGAACATGCTGACATGTTTTTTTTTATATCAGGAAGGAGATAGCATTCACAGATCATCCGCTTAATATTTGTAGACCTTTAAAGTGAATAGAATGTTTTAAATGGTTATTTTGTCCTGCTCATGGTTAGTTGGAGTCACGGCCAATTATGTCTCCAAATGTCGTACAGTATAAGGTCAAAAGTCGCTGTGCTGTATTAGAAAGATGACAGTAACCATTCTAGAAAGGTCAGCTACTCAGTTTGTTTCCAAAGGCAAAGTGCCACAGTGATGCCTTCTGATTTACTTTATATTAGATTTAATTAATGACATGTCTTCCTGTTTAATGACAGAAATAAACTTCTACATCTCAGTTGTCTAGTAAGATTTTAAATATGCCCTGGCCTCAGTTGCATTGCGTTTTTGACTAAATGGTTAATGAGTTGTAATGTGTGGTTATTTTAATTAAACTTTTGAAGTGGTGTGCTGCTCTGAACAGACTGAAATGTAACCCTCACTAGATTTTGATGTGCAAATACACTACATTAAATGTGAACTTGTCTGTATCCGATTGTTTTAGTTTTACTTTGGTTTTTAAAAACAACTTAATGAGTATATTCAGCACTGCTGTTTTATTAATACCAAACCAAAGACTGCATTTATTTAACCAAAAATACAGTAATATATAGAAGTATTATCGCTGTCTTTTTTTTTCCTGCTGACCCATGACTTTTCAACCGTAGTGTACTAGATATTCGTCCATGCCTAAATAAGTACAGCTGTTTTTTTTAAATGTTTACAGGCAAATTACAAAACTTTTTAGGGGACCGCTAAAAACTCTATTTTGTGGTTTCTATGAACTACGAGGGTTATTAATATTTATTTAACTCCGAAATCACTGTTAACGGGTGCACATGCCAGTCACTGCCACAACTTCAATGACTGGCACTTGTACCTTACATGCTCATTAACATTTCTCATTAGGCTATTTTAAAATTGGTGTAACCCATGTGGTGCTGGTGCTGGTATGTGTGTGTGAGACTTAAGAGAGAGACAGAGCGAGAAAAAGCAAAAGACTGGAGTTTCAATGCCTCTGCTTCCTTTTGTCCTCTGAGTTGACTTCTTAGGAGCCCATTGCCGGAGTTCCATACATGAGAGATCAAGAGTTACCAAGGTGCTCAGGAGATAGACACAGACACACACTCGCACTCATTCACTCAGACTCATTTCCTTTGCATGTCAGAGCCCTGCTGGGGTTTCAGTAGAGGTCACTGACACCACCAGTGGAGCTTTCCCCTAAATGAAAAACCAACCCCTGTGTATGTGTGTATTTGTGTGTGTGTGTGTGTTGCTTTCTGAACACGGTAAGGAGCTGAAGACGAGGTTCCTGGATGGATTAAGTTCTAATATTACTATGTTATGACTGCATCTTATAACTATGTTCTGTGATTATGGAATAGTGTAAAGTTTATTCAGTGGACGTTCTGTTAAACGTGACTTGAATGGTCTTCCACTGAATTTCAGTCAAAGGCTTGTGCAGTTTGAGAGAGTGCACCTGTATCAGATATACTAGAGTTGAGGTAACGTTTGAGATGCTCTTTTCCCATCAACTAGCTGCAGCATTAACTGTTGTATTGTAACGAGATTAAAATATATTTGTCCTGCGGATTAGCATTCTTTACCATCCCTTTCGGCGCTTTGCCGGACCGGTCTGCGTATGTGCAGCAGTCTTTTTGATCTGCCGTGCGTAGTGAGGACCCTGGCTTGGGTCTGGCCATCCGAGGGCCTGGTGTGAAATCGGCCTGATGTCATCCCTTTTGTCCTCCATTTGCATCCCTCACTCCTTTAATGACGTTTCCGAACCTCGCAGGCGCATTCCTCAGTGGTCCATAGGAAGCGTTTGGAGAACTCGGGGCAGAAAAGCACAGTGGGAGTGTTTGGAGTTTGGGGTGGGGGGGTCGAGGGTGTGTGGATCTTTTGTATGGAAAGCAGACGAGAAGACATCCGTATTCTGATACTTTCCCTCCACCTCAGGCTTTTCTGTTGTTTGTCTGAATTACCATGATATCAGGCAAACCTGAAGTTTGATAGAAACTGAATATTTTGGTAATGTATATGAACGCTGCCTGTAATAGAAGCACTCTGATGTGAGCGGAAATGTATCTTAGTAGTTTAATTACAACCTGTTAGCTTTCAGTCATTGACAAAAGTGTACTTCCTGCCCATAAAATCTTTCCGATGAGCTTTTTTTCATGTGCACTTAATTTACACTTAAACTACCTTCTGCAGCTTATATGAATTTGAGATGATAGTGTAAATATATAAATAAAGTGTATGTGTGTGTGTGTGTGTGTGTGTGCGATAGAGAAAGTTAAATGTGGGTGTAAGGTGAAGAAAGCGAGAGCTGAAGGGGGTGTGGGCAGGACTGGGGACTATTCCTTGCAGAGGAAATGAGCCACCTGCAGCCATGACAGGAGGTTTTGACCTTCATTTGGGGTTTCTTTCTCTCTCTCTCTGTCTCTAAATCTCTTTCCCTCTCTCTCTCACTCTCTGTCTGTCGCTCTCATTACTTTGCTCACACAAACACACATGCTTCTGCTCTATAGAAAGCCAGTCAGGGACCTCTCCCCTCAACCATTGGGCATCACTTCCTCATACAAGGGGCGCTAGAAAAGAAATGTAGATGAGGCATTGTCATTGAGCAGGTCAGTGCATGGGAAATGCCAGTAGTCTGTGCCCCCCTTCACCTCCCCCCAGAGGACAGGTAGACTATGACCAGATGATTTTTCCTTTTTTAAATAAAGATCATTTACATATTTTAGAGAAAGTCAGGTTATTGTTTTGGTGACTAACCTAGCTGATAGAAAAAGGGCACGTCTTGTATAGGCCTATGTGTTTGTGTGTAGTTGTGGGCTGTTGTCTGGCTGAGCTCCTCCGCAAACATTAGTTTGAATCGTCACGGAAAACCTTGTTAGCTCACTTTGTCTGTTTAAAGGTGTTCAAATTTCCTGCTTTCATTTTGATTCGCATGTATAAATAGCATAATTGCTGGTCTGCAAACATTTTTTTATTAGGTGGTCTACAAAGTTTATATGAAGCTTGTTGTACTGTACATATAAACAATAAAGCTTGAGTCTAACCAGATTTTGTTTTACCCCAAATGCATTTCTTTTTATTACATTCAGTTGAAAATGTAGCCTGTCAAATTTTGTTTGATCAAAAAGTGTAGGTCTGCTTTTCACAATTTCATTTAAATGGTTTAAGTCATTTCTAAATTCAACCCTCACGTCAGGCAATTTGCCTACAGTTAGCGGATCTTCAAAGCTGAAATAGCCTATGTGTTTCTAGTGATTGAAGGCTATGTTTTGGAGTTTTAAATAATCAGTGTTATTTTTTAATTTAGGCTAGTGTTTTTGGGGTTTTTTTGGTCAGGTTTAAAATAAAGAGTCCTGCAAAGTGAACCGCTGAATAAATGCGTAGCAGTTGTTGTAAATAATTCCAACAGTGGTTGTTAATTAATTAGTTAATTAATGCATTTGTCAAAAACAGTGTTTCTATTATATTTTAGCAGGAATTAATAGATATTGTGTTTTATAAAAGGCTGTAGGCTACCGTAGGCCTATTCGTTATCCAAAATCATGTCCCCGGTTCAAATAAAGCTAATAAAGGAAGTATAATTAGCATGTTGATATCTACGTAATGAGAACTTTTTTTATTTAGAAATATGGTTTTTTTTTTCCCCAAGTGGAAATCTGCACACAAGTCCCCAAACACTGAGTCTGAGTCCCCGTCTCCCCGAGCGTCCCGTTCGTCACTTCGCTCCTGCAGATGTTCTTTATCAATTGCGAGTTATTTCAAATTCTTTTTATAGCTATAATAATGATATGGTCATATTTTGTCATGGGTAAGCATGACTGTGCTTCTGTTTTTCCCCCCCTTGTGTGAACATTTCAGTTTAAAGCAAACATAAATATATTACATTTAGGTCTGCACTGTTTGTAAATTTGCATCGTGATTTTGAAGGTTAGAATAAAGTTTACTCTAAACAATCAAGCTCTCCTTTGGCAATGACTCTTTTTCTGTCGTCTCAGTCATTGAGCATGGGGCAGGGATTTAGTTCAGATGCAGAGATTTTAATAAAGGTTAAACAAACAAATAAAAAAACACCCAGAATGCGGTTATTCGTGATTATTATATGCTTTATGGATATCCGCAGTGCTTCTCAAATGCCTTAAATAGCGACTCGCTCCTGATTTGGCAAAGCTTTGTGTGCCAACGCTGTGACGTCATGTCCGCTGGGCTCAGCTCCCATTTGACGAGAGTAGGCTATGGCACGCTCTTTTCAACCCAAGAGCAAGATAAGGCTGGAGCGCGAGATAGGTATTTAATCAAGCAAAGAAACTGATGAGACATTGAGAATTATTATTCTTATTGTTTATTTAATTTTTATCAAGATTTCAGGAGGCAGTTAATTACACAATTAATACGTACGAGATACAAATTATTTACACATATAACAAACATTACCTGTAAACACAAAATAAAAATAGCATTGTATTATCTCATTTTTTTTTTTCATTTCAGCTTTCAACATAGCTTTTATAGATAGATCTTCGCTGATGAGTAAATTCATTAGGTCGTATATCAGATAGAAGGCCATATTCATAGATATGCTCATATGCAATTGAACTAATATTGTTTCTCTGATTCGGCACAGTTCTGTGTTTTTAAGTTCGCACTTGAACTTGTAAGGCAAAGTGTGTTAAGTTTGGTGGCTATATAGTCACACACTCTTTTTAGGTATAAAACAAAAAGATTCAAAAAGTAAAAACTCCACAATTTGGTATATGGATACAGTCTGCAACTTAAATCTCGATCATACCTTTTTAACTTTTCTAAACACGCGTGAATATGCCCTAATATGACAATTTGCAGCTTTCATGCAAAGGCCCCAATACCGCTTCATTCACATAAAGAAGTTATTGCAATATAAATAAGCAATTTAAACACCTTAGAAATCTACTCTCACATAAAAAGCAACACCGGTCATTGGATAAAGTTTTTTTTTTCTTAATATAATCTATATAAATACATAACAAAGATGAAGTCAACATTAAAACAGTATTTTAACATCTGTCATACAGTAAACAGCTGGTTTGCTTATTTTTTATTCAATAGTTGTGTGTTTATATATATATAGAGCTGTATATTTATATATTTGTTTATATTTCTGTGTGATGTGTTGTGGCGCTTACCCTGGCTTTGTCAAGAGTGCGCATAAGCGAAATCATTGTCAGTGCTACACGTTTATAGGCAGCATAATAATGATCAAAACATACTTTGCTACAAAAGATGATTATATTGCTCTTTTATAAAAACTATGTAGGCCTATGCGATTTAAGACGCTGCGGTACATTTGTTTATTTATTTAGCGCACCTAGCTGAAATGATTTGCCCAGGCTATGAAGGTTAATCCAATGTTATATCGTATATGTTAGGCTATTTCACACGGTAGTAGTCAACCAGATAACCTACAACGTAATGCATTGTTGTTAACGACGTTCTTGCGCGTTTTTTATTTTTTATTTCCTCCCCCACCCCCCAAATTCACTCATTAAACTTAACCAGGCTAAGACTGAGAATTTATTTACAATAAAAAGAACAATGTTTTTTCTTTTTTCTTTTTCTTTTTTTTGTTTAAAAAATCCTGCTGAGATCCGACGATTGCTGCGTCCATTTTGTATCAAACATCAAATCAAATACGATAAACGTGGAAATAAGATGCATTTCATAGTAGTCACAGTTGCCTGGATGCAGCAGAAAAGACTCTTTGGACTTAAGCAAGGTTTTCGCTTTTTTTTTCAACATAACTAATAAATGTATTTATATAAACGTCCGTTGTGTTAATAACGCTTGGAAAACGCTTGGTTTAGTGACAGCATGACAAAGAAGAACGATAAAAACACTTGTTTCTTAAGAGAGCCACTACGCCCAAGTGCAAAAAACGGCACCTATATAGCCTATTTTTTGAAATAATTTGACCATTATTTCATAAGAGAATTCAATAAATGTATTTTTGACATAATTCGATATAGCCTCTATTTAACGTCAGTAATGCTGGTATATTTATTAACTGGCCCTTTATTCTTTTGAATTATTGCATTGTAAATATAACCTTGCACCCCCCACCCCTCCACCCACCCATCACCTCCACCCCTCCCCACTTTCTCTGTCTCAGTCACTGTCTGATTTGTCGTCTTTTGACGTGGTGCTGTGGTTGTACAGTCCCTGCGCCATCAGGTGCAGTGCCAGAGTGTTCTTGGTGCCGGTGGCTTTTTTGATTTTGGCCCGCTTGTTCTGGAACCAGATCTTGATCTGGGATTCGTTGAGTCCCAGCTCCTGCGCCAGACCCTGTCGTCGCTGCTCGGTCAGGTAGCGGTTGGCCTGAAACTCGGTCTTGAGTCTCTGAAGCTGCTCCGCCGTGAAGGCCGTGCGTGGTCGTTTGTCCTCTTTACTTGCATTTTTCTTCTTTGGTTTACGAGATCTAGGACCTGCGTGTGTGGACGAAATAACAGCTCGTTATTAAAAGCACAAATTGTACCAATATAATTTGTGTGTTCGTGTATGGTCTTGAAGAGAAGGGGGGGGGGGGGCTGTAAACATGTTCAACGCAGGGTTAGGCTATAATTTATGAATCTGTTTTACGTAGGCTTTATTTATTTATTTTGCGTCACATTTGGGTGTGAGCAGTATGGATCTCTCTCTCTCTCTCTCTATGTGCATGTCGCTCAGTGGAGGCTACATTAATAGGTAATGCGGGAAACCTCAGAGATGAAGCAGAATATTAATAAGGGATTCGCGCCTTACTCCACATTGGACATGTTTTTGTTTAAAAAGCTTTTTTAGGCATCTAAATGGAATGAGTATGGTTATATGACGATTATACGCGAAATTAACCCATTCGACATCACAACTGTTTCAAGCTAGTGTTACCAGAGAGCAGTCAAAAAAATAAAATAATAAAAAAAAAACACAAAATTTGCTTTACGATGGCTAAAACGCTCCGAATGCAGTGGAATAATAATTTCGTGAATATTTGGATAGAAGAATAAATAAATTAAATAAACCAACGTGCTTTTAACAAGAGAAGACGTTGACTTTAATACAGCCTAACCTACATATCAACGCGAAAATCAAATGTAGGACTGGCGCGAAGACATTATTTTACAATGTAGCAATGTTGATTTACTTCCCTGAACGAACAAAAAAAAAGATTGACTTCGAATGGCTATACACTCACTCTTAGCTAATAAAAGTGGATTACCAGCCAGCATTGCGCTCTTTATTGTAAGCAGTAGGCTAACTGATGGGTCAGGGTTTTGTTGCGAATAGTGGTTGACTGAATTCATAATATTTTTAAAAGTAGCCTAAATCAAATATTCGACGGGCAAGGCTACATGACTATCCTTGCTCGAGTTTGCGCTGAATTAGCACACAGTAGCTACGCACATATCGTTTTTTTCTGTTTTGAAATAATACAAACACAATTTTAGTTAAGTGTTCAGGTTAGGAAATGCACTTTACTGCACACAAGCACTCGTAAGCAACTGCTTACTCACAATATAGATGCGAGGCCTGCTCCATTGTCAAAAATATGCTAATGAAATATCAACAAAGACGAAGGCTCTTAGGGCAAAACCTCTCGTGTACAACCATTCAAGGTTAAAATTGCGTTTCTGTGGTATTTTATTTACTTTTTTATTAAAAGCAAATTCATTTCGACGCATTTTATTTCTCATTATCTTCTTTAAAACGATAACAAAAATAGGTAGACTACATCATTCCCAGTCCACAAGCAAGCGGTATGGAATTGAAATGAAAGAAAATGCACTGTAAAACGATACGTTTGGTCGTATTGATGTACATTTTGTTCGAACTACTTTTGTACTTTTCTAAACGTTTTGATTTGACGACCTTAAGCATGTAACGTTTACTTTTAGATAACATAAACCCCCATCGTATCTGGTCCATTATTAGGCCTAAATGTTTAGAAATATGAAAAATTTTGGTTCATACGATATCTTTAGTAAAATTAATCATGTTTTCAAGTTTTGGGCGGCTTGTGTTGTTTTAAAATAGCAATGGCGCTCTAAATTTGGGATTTGCGTGATTAGAATCGAATGCGGTGCAGAGTAGAACTTTCAGGACTTTGCAGGAATTGAACAGGTTTCCTGGCACATGGTAAAAAGAAATAAAAGAAACGTACTACCTGACGACGGTCTGTCCGAGTATCGTGTGCAGTAAACCCAAGCGGGCCACAGCATAGGCTGGCCCTGTTGTCCGCTTGAATTGGACTGTGAACTATCCGATTCTGAACCCAGGCACTGATCCACATTCTCCCCGCGGGTCTTCAGGGGCTCTTCGCTCTCTATCTCTGCCTTCTTTCCTCCGCTGCTCGTGTGTGTTGTGGAAGTCCCCTCTGCCGGCACAGTACTCCCCACCTGTCCCGTGCTAGGACCCGTAGGGTTGTGATTCTCTCGCGCGCCGAGATTGCCCTCATCGCGCGTGATGTTCGCTTCTTTCTTGCGGCCAAAGTCCGGTCGCAGGATGTTGTCGATGAAGAAGTTTGTGATGCGGTGCGGGAGCTGCAGGTTCCCTGGAGCTTGCAGAAGGGGTCGTATGGCACTGTTGGACTCATCCGCCGCTCCTCGCTGCTCCGCGTCTCTTGCGCTCTGCTCATTCTCATCCATGCTGAGACACACTTTCCACTTTCCGTCCTTAACCCTTTATCGCTCTCCCGCACTCAGGCAGTCGCACCCCACTCCACGGGCGACTCCGTCCACTTTGTTCACTTCAGGAAAATTTCAAAACTGAGCAAGAAAATCTGTCAGTGAGCTTTAGCGACAAGAAAAAACCTTTGCGCACCGTGGTCACAAAGGAAAAACATAGTTACGCCTTCCAATCACGGAATGTTCTCTCTTTAAGCTTGATGAACCGTAACTTGCCAGTTTGGTGCTATTTGTTTTCTGCGCAATGCAACTATCGGGACGTCAGTGGCTACTCTGAGGACAGAGAAGTGGGGCTCCTAACTGCTCCTGAAATACTTTCACTCCGGATTTTTGTTCTTATTTTTAATACGAGCCCCCAGTGACGTTACACTCCGGTATCCTAGACACGTGCCTTTGACCAATAGAATAGTCAAGAGCTAGTCACATGGCTCTGATTCGAGAGTAACAGACAACACTCATCCTTGCACTTTTAAAGACACAGTGCTTCACCAAAATACAAATTCAGGCAGTGCCAAAAACGCAGCCTGCATACTGAACATGGTCTTCACGTTTTAATCATAGAGGTTTACTTGTAGCGTAACTATGTGTGCTGGGCATGTTCTTTTGTATCGTTTAACCAGATTTGGTCGTCAACAAACTCTCGGAATGCAGTCACGAAACTACAGATTTTAAAATCAGTTTTTTAAAATGACGTTTTTTCTACTATTGAGATCGGTTAAGTTTTCTGAAAAGGGTAATATTTTATCTTATTATTTAAAGTGCAGTTTTGATTAACTGGAAAAAATAGACTAAAATACCATGTGTCGAACCAAAACGAGTGCATGGAGGCAACCTCGTTCCGCAGTGGTGTGCTTGGTGTTCCCAAGCCATAACAACCATTACTGTTTTCTTGATGTGCGATGACATTTATGGAAAAGCAGTAGGAGAACTTCAAAGTTTCTCAAAATTTAGAGCAATGTTATTCAGCTTGATATGATTTACAGCGATAAAGATTTTTTGTCATTATTAGTCTATTACAGAATCATGATTACGCACTATTTATACGCTGGACACTAAACTAAAAAGGTCAGCAAAAGGGATTACTCAGAGAGTTCTTCATCTATATACACGAACAGTCTATATTTTAATGGTTATGGTGATCGGATGCTTATTTCTTTAGACAGATGCCATTGTATCTTCAAAACATAACCTGGTATTTAAAAAAAAAAATATATATATATATATATAGCCTACATAAATATATTATTTTGCGCCAAAAACGAAATAGTAGAACTTCACTTTCACTCGTTCATATAAGCTTTAACCAGAGCCTAGGCGCTCTGGCAACGGCTGAATGCTTTGTATTTCAGATAGGCTACGGTTACCGTCTCGCGCTCTCCAGGTACCGAGGAGAAGCAAATGCATCGCGCACATAATTGTGATTCTGACTAATTTCATTCTTTATTCTCAACCAGGGATCCTAGAGTCGTTACGACTCCTAAGAAAAAAGCCTAAGAGTTGGGCCACACTGACTGTGACCTTTAAGCCTATAGCACAACGAAATCAACACTAGCATCGACCCTCATGCCCTTAGTATAGCGTTTGTAAAGACGTCACCTTGTTGGAGCTGCCGGTATAGATGGTTAGCTTCTCTCAATGAAAGTGCAGTAGCTATAGCGTTTCTAACTGAAGAGGTTTCTCAAGAGTCCTTCTGTGATTGCAGTTCTCATTATGAAGTTTCTGATGCGAGCCAAGAGCGTGCAGTCTCTTTTCAAATTGGTGCATATTATCTGCCTAATCACCTTATTTTAATGCCACTTACAAGGCGTGTTTTTTATCCCATTTTTTCCACCTTTTAGTGACAAAATATTTTTGTTTATGTTTTTTAATTTACAGTCCTATATGCATATTTGCTTTTCATTGTGGGTTATGTTGTTTTATTGTGAACATAATTAAATTATGTTTTATGGGGTAACTGTGAGCCAAAAATATGTTAGTCATGTTTTTATTTTAGTTACATTCATATTGTTGGCCTATTGTTGCATGATGGAGATCCCCCGACAACAACCATCTGAATGGTCCATAGCGCTTCAATAACCACCACTGACCTGTCGTACAGCCTTTCTGAACAGTGGAATGGACACGGCCCTAATCTAAGGGTCTTCAATGATGCTTTGGCTTTAATGACAAGGGCGCTGTTTTAGAAGGGTTCTTAATCACCCGCGAGGTATTCCCCGTAGACTCCATGCGCGGAATGGGTGAAAGACAATAGATCGGTTGACCGATCGCAAGCGCCGTGGCCTGCCCTCTTTCACGGTCTCACTTTGGCTATAGTCAGAGCTAAAATGCTCGATATTTTGTTAAAGAATCGATTCCTTATCAGACATGCAAGGACATGATTGTAAATGCAAGAACGTAGCTAATTAAAATAAAACGACAATGCGTTGGATCAGTGATGTTCCACAAACGAAGCATCCCTGTCTCCTCATTTACCCTCCACTTCTGCTGCTTCATCCTCTACTGTATGTATCCTGTGATGTCACTAACCAATATGAGGCGTCCCCTCCCATAACGTCTAAGAGGCTGTTATACACTACAGAATAAAAAGAAAAAATCATCAGTGATAAATATATCTTTCTAAAGTGCATCTAGGGTAAATCTTGAATATTCAACATTTTATGCTCTATTTTACATGACATGATAGATTAGACTATCATATGATGCCGTTTCATGCAGGCTCAAGCAGCGGTAATTTCACACTATAGCGGCTCTTATAGTGTTTGAAGGAAACCATAACTGCACTGGCACCAATAGGGCAACCCTGTGCATAGGATTAAGACCATACGTTGATGTTTTTATTTGCCTTGATATGACATCAGTCTTTCATCTTTTGTGTTGTCTGTGACGTATCCGCCGTGCACAAGGGCATGTTCACGTGCGCATCTTGTCCGTTGGTCTCCAGAATCTATAGCTCACAATGGGGACACTTCATTTACTTATCCTTATTCATCAAAAAAATTGATGAGCTTTGCATTTCACTGCGTCGTTATGCCCACATACAAAACAGTGAGGGCTGGGTTGGGACTGGCTGGCAATTTTATGCTTATTCCTGAACCCCTACAGTAAGATTAAATATTTTCTATACGAGGCAATATATTTCTAAATAATTCTATTGGTTTTACACATAAGAAACGTCCACAACTGGAGCACCGAGAAAAATATCAAGGGCACAGGATATAGGAGGTGTCTTGTTTGTAGATTCTCGCTTATATTTTTGTTGACTGCGGTTAATCAATAATTTTGGTTTTTAGGTAGCCTATTTTTTCTGTGTTTACATTGTTTAAAGTAAGCTTTAGTGATAGAGATGGGCTACTGCAGCAAAGAGTTTCATTCATGTTTTCATATTTATAGTCCGATAATGTTTCCCTGTTTTGCGTGACAGAAAAAATAACGTTCATAGCAAAAAATAATGTTATCTAAACTGACAGGAACAGTTTTCCAAATATTAAATAAAATATTATTTTAGTCATAAATAGTCTATGTAGCATTTTCTTGTGCCGTCAATTAAGCAGGTCAGTACCAGCGAGGGCGTAGGTAATTTGATTAAAAATGTATAAATGAATAGCTAATATTCATGCATAATGGTGTAAACACAACACAAGCACATATCAAGAGTAAATAAAATAAAACTCTTTTTCTTTTTTTGCAATCTCTGAACATAAACTCACGTCGATATGCATGGGCTATAATAATAAAAAGAAAAGAAATAAAAACTAAAACTATTGTCCCAGAGGAAAATGTCAAGATGATGTGCCGTTTGCTCTTGCCCTAGGCCTATCAATATCCTATGTGATAGATATGATAGTCATCTTATAGGGCGGAGTTTTATTTGAATCAATGTTTTGTACAAGTTTAGACTGTAAGTGCCTAGTGTTTGACCCTCTATGTGTTTTCTTTGGACTCTCTTGTGCTCCAACACACAGTATATGCCACTGGCTCAGTCACTACAATAGGTGCTGACGCGCCGACTCGATTTGTGAATGGACGCGCTGATGTGTGTGTGCGTGCGTGCGTTTGTGGTTGTGTGTGTGTGCGCGCGCGAGCAAGCAAGTCTTGGTGATCATAGAGCTTGCAGTCTGATATAAAGGATAACACACACCCCTTAACTCTCTCTCTCTCTCTCTCTCTCTCTCTCTCTCTCTCAGACACACAAACACTCATGCTAACACGGTCAGTCAAAACACGCCTGCGATATGAGTCCTGACACCATGCAGGGCACGATCCAACCCAGCCAACCACCATTCTAGGATCTACAAAGACACGATGACAGTTATTTTCTATGTTACGTACAAATAATTTTGTTTTCTCCCCAAAGATTTGTCAAACTCTTTAAATGTTCCAATATGAAGGTCTCCAAAACGCTGCTTAAATGACTGCACCAGAAATGATTTTAGCAGCATGCTACTGTTTGTAATCCAGCGCCGAATATTTGGTCCAATACCTCTGTGGGTATTGGTCTAAATGCATGACTGATGCTTCTTGTTTTAAATCCAGATTCCTCCATCAAAGCCAGGGAACTGTCGGGGTCCGGATCCTAACAGAGTGGACACTTTGAAAACGCCGGGAGGATAGAGTTGATAGGTTTTAATGCCTTTAATTCTAAAGCGTCTGATCGTCCTGGCGTAAATAAGTCTCCTTTCAGTCGACACAGTCTCGCTGTCCCTGACCCACCGTGCATGTGGCGTCCTCCACAAACCTAATTAAGGCTCTTTAGATGGGATCAAGTTAATTGAATGCTGCTCCTATCTTGAGACCCTTTTTGGAGAAAATGGCTTCATTGACAGTCAAAGCTTTAGCCTTGTTTCTCTCTCCACTCACCCCACCTTTAAGATTTCGGTGAATCGGTGAGACAAAACGTTTTTGCGGGCTTAGACCTTTTCCCCCCAACTAACGTTACAAATCTGTGATGATCTAAAATATTTGTAGATGTGAAATGTCGGCTGGCTTTTGAAATGCAAGAAAGTGCCACAGGTGCATTTTCACTTTCACAAATACCAAGCATTTTGTCTCCGTGAAAACTGGCATTTAGAGTGCCTCTCAGACATGCCAGCCCAGATTATATTTCATTATCATCACGGATCAAACGCATTTTCTCAAATTGGTTTGTGACCAATTGTCAGTAACTTTTATGGAAGGGGAAAAAAAATCTTGTCTACTCTGTTACGAATTGTTATAAAAAGCCTACAGTTTGCATTTAGATTAACTGAGCTATTTCATTGAAAAACATTTTTACAAATAGATACAAATAAATATGTATGCCATTTTAAAAATTAAATTGTATTTTAATTTTGTAAAAAAATATGTATGAGTAATATTAAGCATTATGCTATCTGTATTTTATTTAGTTAAACCCTGACAGGAATCCATGAATGAAGGCTACATCCATGCAAAACTTCTTTCAGTCTTTTTGATAGGGACAGATGTTATTTAAATGTTCACTTTGTGTTATGGCCAGTTTGTTCTTTCCTTTATTTTACTAAAACGAAGACAGCATGTTTGTAATAAATATTCTAGAGTAATCTGATTTTGAAGTGATTTAGCTAGAATTGCTACGAGATTAAAAAGTAAAAATTGTTTTCGTTTTTCTGTGAATGACTTTAAAATTTATAGCCACCTTCCTTTCACTTTAAATACATGTTTTAATGTAATTGCGTAGGATATCTAAATTGTGTAAATATTACCGAAGGGTTGATTTCTTTAAACTAAAAAAACACGCTGAATTTCTGTTCAGATTATGTCTGTCTATACCATCTTAACATTGTTACATGATGAGGATTCGTTAATAATACCTAGTACCATTTTATGTTCTCATTGTCAGTTCATTTGAAAAAATAAAATAAAAAATAATAATTTAGTATATTTGATTAATATCAATAGACTATTTACCGTTTCAATAAATTGCCGATTTCCTCTCATATATTTTGTAATTTTATTCCATTTTTGTATATATTTTGACTGCTAAATAACAGCTGAATAATTATTAGACGCTTTATCAGATTAATATAGGCTAATTTATCTTAGACGTATTTACGTTAAAAAGCAAGTTATAATTTACTTATTGAAATATAAATGTACCTCAAAATTAGTAAAATAAGCTTTGAATTTCAGTGCTAGTGCTATTGAAAAAGCTATATGCAAAAGAAATTAAAATAATTAATATAGCGACTTTATTTTTTTCATAATCACAGTTCCCACTGGTCCCACTCTGAACATGAATAAATGTAAATCTATATGCACGCTTCAGGTGCTGGGACGTCTTACTTGTGACAATGACTAATAAACACCACGTGGTGGCTATACACTATAGAGTTAAGGATTTTTTAAAAAGCATCACGAGAAGAGGGAGTCTTATAAATCAGTAGCTTATACATACAAAAAATAACAAGAAACATTAGACAGTACCTGCGCCGCGTTATGGGTTACCTGTAGCGATGTCTGAACACCCTGGGTGGGTCACAGGGCGTTATCCTAGTTCCTTCGCGGGAGTTTAGCTGCTTTGAATTCCATTGGCACCTGTTTCGCGTGCTTGTGATTTTTTACAACCCTCGCGACAAGTGTGGCGCGTGACACGTGCACAATAATCACTTCCCTAAACACTTTTCTCACTTCCACCTCTCTGTGCACTTGTTGCTTAATTCACTGTAGCTTCACTTATTTTGTAAAATAATTAATGTAAATGCATAAGCACGTCACACCTAGCTCAGTCTGCCAAGTCCACGTGCAACAACAACAGCAAAAGGTCATAAGTTGGCGAATTAATATGTAGCTAACAAAGCAAGTATCAAAGTAAAAAAAGGAGGCCGGTTATAAACAAAAAAGCATGTGATATGATTAAGTGTGACAATTATAGGTGCCATATGTAGGCTATCGAAGTTTTTATTTTTACTTTTGTAAATGGTTTGGATATTCTCCGTGTGTGGCATCACTAATCATATCTTCAGGTTCAGCATGTAAGTGTATATATATAGAGAAGAGGCTGATTCCATGTGTCGCGTGCCCCACCTTTAACCTAACCCCTAACATATTTATTTTGACCACAGCTGAGATGAGAGGACTTTCTGAAACGAGGCCTTTTACCAGTTGCCAATCATGGTAAGGCATGGACCTGATATGCGGTCAAAGGTCCCAGCATATTTCTTGCGATTACGTTTAAAGTTTTGAATGCAGCATACATTTCTACCTCAGATATTTTCAGAGCGGCTAGGGTATTTTTTCTACCCCAGTGTCCCTTCCAGTGCCTCCCTGAGAAAGTTGGAGTCCTCTTTTGTGCGTCTGTACTCGACCGGAACCTGCTCCGTCCACAGCTGCTCTCCTGCTTTTGTGATTTCGCCATCTTTCACACACTAATCTATTTATCTCCCCTTCCCTATTTTTGCACTTCGTATTCTTCATTCAGGTTTAAAATATTCCGGTATATAAGCTGCCTATGCCTTTATGCTTTGACTTCACAAATTTGACATCAGTTGTCAAAAAAGAATTCAAAGGAGGAATCTCTGCAAAGTGTTCGAAAGAAAAATGGAACAGTTTTCGTCATCATGTCTAAATACGACTTGTAATAGACGTACATTGAATTTTCTAAATATTTAGGATTACTCAGCTGAACTAACAGATGAAAGATAATGTGTGAATGAACGTGACTGTCTCTCGATAAGCGTTCAATAACGCGCAAGTTCTGCTCCCAGTGGGTTAGAAATAAAGGCTGTGGTCGCTGTTTGGCTATTGTGCCCAGTCTCGCCTGTGTCTCCTTCCTTCTGCTGCTCGTATTAAAGGTGAACATTTAATGACGATGGGTGACTGAATATGATGGGTATTTAGGCTTGCTAAATTATTTGCGAAGGATTAGTTATTGCTATTTTTTTTTAGTTAAAACCGTTAAGAAAATAAATTAAAAAACGTATATTATTAGATTAGATTTATTAGCCTGTAATTTGGGATTTAAAACACTAGACATGAAATTGTCTTTATTTTTTAGTTTTACAAGTTGGAATTGCAAAAAAAGAGAATAACATATCTTTAAATTACATTGCTTTTTAAAATAATGAATAATAAATACAAAATGTATTCATTTTCTTTTCATAAATGTGGCTTTTTTGGTTACACATTTTCTTTAATAATCACAAAAGTGGATTGTTAACTGTGACTGTTTACAACTCATGCTGAGCTGTTAAGTTAAAATCACATTTTCTGTGTCCCAGGCTTTACAAGCATTTGAGGGGATGGGCTGGCACCAGAAACATATTAAAAGGGGTCCCTGCAAAATATTTAGGTCAAACACCTAAATATAAAAACTGGCATTGAATTACTTTTTTAAAAATGATTTAAAGTGACATGGCAGAATGCCATAAAAAGGCAGCTGACCTCAAGATAAACCTAAGCCTTTTCTGCATAATTTTTAAAATGGAAATTTCTAGCTACAAAATTAAAACTTCAAGTAGTGTTTTGAAGAAAACCAGATCATTTGTATTACTTTAGTCCTAACATGCAGGAACTTGGCAGTACGTTTATTTTATATTCCTTTAGGTTTCTGAAAACATGAAAAACAGTTGGAAACATACAATATGGAATCTGTTCACTATATATTTTTTTAAACAACAGTAGATAAAGCTATTTACACAGTTTTTTGATCATTCATCTATTTTTATTTTTTATTATTATTAGTTTGTTGTTATTTAGACATAAAAACTCCCCGAACAACAAGGTTTGCAGCACTGGCACAGGTATTGGCCTACTATTAGAGTGTGTCTTCATGTGCTTGATTAGGTTGTAATAGTGGCAGGCCTAACTGCAGTCAGTAGACAGTTAATCCCAGACCGTAATGCCATGTGTATTTCATTTGCACTGTAAAGGATTTGTGCGGATCAGACGCTTCATGTGTCACCACCTGATATTTACTTTTTAGACTGCAGCCATCGGAGAACTGTGAAATTCATTCCACTGCACACAAGAGAGAAGTGTGTTTGATTTTCATTTGTACAATGCCTGAAGAATATCAGTATAATCTTCATTATATAACTCTGTTGATATAAAGTAACCTAACCTTATTGACCTAATCTCTATTTTGTCATTACTCTTCATCCCTTTTATAGACCTGCATATCATAACTAGCATATTTCCTCCAAAGAATTTTTGTTAGACTAGGATGTGAATCCCAAATAAGATCAATTGTAAATTTTTTTTTTTTTTCTGAAATAAAAGGGGGTTACGCTGTTATAATTACAGCTACACCCTTGTAGATTATTGTAATACCAGAATCCTTGTCGAATCCTGTGACCTTGACCCTCCTTACCGAAAAACTCCACCTTTGCTATAAGGGCTCTTGTCTTGTGATCGACCATGGAATCCATAAACCAATTAGAACAAGCAGGGCTGAATCAGACTGACTGAGGCGAATGGAAGTCCTGGTCAGTTGTGAGGGGTGAGACGTCTTTAAATGCCAGACTGGCATTTGAATGGCATCGCGGGCAATTTGGACTGAAATGGTGCTCTGTTTTTTATTTATTTTTTTTTTTTGCACCCTCCTGTAACACCGTCGCTGGTCTGTGTCCCATTAGGTCTAATTCTTCAATTCATTATCTTGCTACCCTCAAAGATTGAGTGAGACGGTGATGAGACAATGAGCGAGAGACACCGAAGAAGAGAATGGAGAGAGTTTGCCATTGTGGCTTAACATGCACACGTCAATCCCCAGAATCTGTGACAGTGTTGACTGAGGCAGAAATTATTTCACAGCCTGGCGGTCCAATTTAAGATAATTTTGTTGGTTGAAAAAGGCGGCGGTTAATTCTGCCTGTGTTTTTATTCTGTTTTTGTCCAATTGTGTATGTTGCTATACGACTGCATTATATCTTTTCAGGTGCAAGACCTTTAAGAGGGCTTGTGTACTGTGTGTAATCTATATTTTTTTAGTGTGTCTGTCTCTTTTGTCATTAACATATTCTATCTGCTGCCCCCCCCCCCCCCCCCCCCC
>JAUMHR010000295.1:2660507-2681798 GCA_032361145.1 Enteromius fasciolatus
AGATGGGAGCACTGGTAAGGAAATCCAAACTATCCTAGTTATTTCCCTTGTTCTGTGTACGATAGTCTGAGCGTTTCGTCAATGACTAATGCGTCTGGCGTCTCCACTGGAATTGTATTTATCTATAAGGCCTGATAACACACACATGATGCTGCTTATCTTATCCAACACAACCAGCTCATAGTGACAAAGTGAGTATAAAAACTACGAACAGAAGCATTCATATTCAATGTTTCAACCCTATTCAATTATTAAAAAACAACAACCATCACCATGTCTTATATTTTACATTATATATATATAGCAATATTAGAATCTCTCAGAATATAATACACAATTGGAAGCTGACATTAACTAGAGCTGATATTATGCAGAAAAATCTACATATTTTGCAATATATAATATATATATTTTTAAATGACCTGCTGTCAGTGCAGACTATATCTGCATTGTCTGGTTGAGGTGACAATTACTGAAGGCAAAAGCCCTCCAAAACATTTCTGTCTACCGTATCGCTTGCTCTAAAAGGCCAAGACAGAGAACAGACACGCACACCCGTGCATCTTCATCCGTGCACATTTGCACACACAAAAAACCCCAGCTAAACCAATGAAAGCAATGAAAAGGCTCAGATCTCTTACTCACCCTTTGTGGAAGGATCTTATCAGCCATCTTCCTCCTCTTGGCACTGCAGAAAGAGGGAGAAAGGGGAAATGGAGAGGAAAGGCAGAAAAAAACCCAAGATGTTACTATGGAGACTGACAGTGGAGCACCCGGGACATCTGCTAAAATTCTGGGGCTGGTCCAGGATGCGGGAAAGGCGGTGTGGGAGTGTGTGTGCGTGCGACGCCAGCCCAGATGGTGCTGGCAACCATTGGCATGGAGGATGTTACTAGAATCAACTAGAATCGTTACTGCTTAAACTTCACAAGTTAAAGCCCGGAAAGCAGCAGAGATTCATGGGACCTGCTCATCATGTGCAGACAGGTGTGTCACTACGCCAATGTATATATTTGTGCACATATGAGCACAGCAGGTAACACCGGTTTGGTGTTCTTTTGCGCTAAACTGCTAGTTGAGAGAGCTGCTTGTGGTATTACCCGTGAAATCAAATAATCACTGGTCCTATAAACCAGACTACAAAGAATGCTGGGCATTCCTTTGGCATGTTTTCATTCCTCCTCATAGAAAAGAGATTTGTACACTCAAAAGCAGGATCCATAGAGGTGACCATCACCAAAACAAACACTGTGAGAGGACCAGGAAAATAACAACCAACTACTATATTTGTTATTCCATGGTGACCATCTGTGTAGAACCAGATAGTGTTTATCTTAAAAATAATAATAATAATAAAATAAAATAAATATCTGCACACTACACCATCTTAATATATTTAAGCCAGACTGACTTATTAAGAGTTTAGTTAATTATAAATATATAGTTATTAAAAAGTTTAGTAATTTGTGAATACATTAAAAGTGTAAAACAAGCTCTCACATACTGCCATCATGCCATGCAACAGGACATGCAAGCACATTCATGCTAAATCAACCTTAATATATGAACATAATTATAATACCTTTGATTTTCTAATGCCTTGGACTCAAAAGTCATGTTAGGTTTCATTACATGACTAACTAGATGACTGACATCAGCTGATCTGTAACTTAATAAACGAAACAATTGCCCTATAAAGGAATAATCTTTGATAACCACCAAACACTAATCAGAGGTGAAGGGGGGGTAATCCTTATTAGGGATTTGTCTTTGGAGGCAAGATGTGCCAGGGTAAAGGATCAAGGCTCGGGACAAGGGTGGGATCAAAATGTGTGAATCCATCATGCAGCAGAATAAACTCCTACTTTGATCCGAGTGTGGGATCTGATTGGGCCTCTCTCATGTCCATCTGTCTCCCTGGCATCTCATTTGGTCCAGAAAATCCAACAGGCTTCCTGATGGCATTCGAAGGGTCCTTCATTAGAGGGTACTGAGCGTGTTTGTATGTGTTGCAAGAGCATGTGTGTGTGTGCAAGTTTAGAATTGCTGAATATGTTGGGGACACATTACAAAAAGCTGAATACACAAAACAAACAACATTGGAGTTGTACAAGAAACGGCAGAAGCAGAGGAAAATGATCTGATGTACCATGTGTGGTTATTACACGCACACACAACCAGTGCATTGATTAGTCTGATGTGAGACAGGAGGGCTCTAGACAATGCAAGATAATGTTACACTAATGTGTCGGACAAGGTCGACAGACAGAACGAGCAAGTATGTGAATCAATGAAGCTGATTCAGAGAGGACACAACACAGAGAGAGAGAGAAATAGACAAGAGATCCAGAAAACAATGTAGGAACAAATATTATATACAATATTTCTCAGAGCGTGGCCCCTTTCTGTCACAACAGCACAGTCAGATAATTGGCCAGCACACTGAAGACTACAGATCAGATTAACTGCAACTAAATAACAGCTACTGCGCAAACTGAGACACGTCACAGAGATTTGTGATACAAGACCACAGAGTGACCCCATTTAAAACCTCTGGGAATTTTCTGAGATTTACAAGAGAGGAACTTGGGTCATATCTTATAAGAAACAGCTAACAAATGGCACCAAGAACAAACAGTGCAAATTAATTTAGAAGAAATAAACATCTTAAGGAGGATACAAAAAAAAAGTGATGAAAATAACACAATGTCCTAAACATATTCCAGTAGCAAGTCGTTTATTTCGTCACACATTAGAAGTGAAGCTGCTCTGTGACATCATGATACAATCGCGGACAAATCAGAAGATGTGCTGATATCTAATGTGCAGCTATCTCAAGTGGAGAAAAATGTTGGACCAATAAGATTTCACGGTGGGTGGGGCTACCCAGCACTCCTTTAAAATACTGTTTCCAGTTTGTAGGCTCCACTCCATTTTAAGGATAGATTACAATCTCAACAGGGACACTACAGACTCTGGGATATCCTAGATAGCAATAATTCATCTATATAGAAATTTCAGTAAGGAGACAGTTTAGACATCAGGATTTTTCAGTAGTACTACAGCACACCGTAAGTGTATATTAGCATATTAGTATATTTTGTTTTGGGATCTGAAGGAGCGTTCGGACCCAGAAACTGTGAAATGTGACACAGACCAGGTGTACAAAGTTTGTTGTAGTTGGTTAGGACAAAAAATAAAACATATGAAAGAGATTGGGGACAAGAAAAGACTCATGAAGTCTACATCAATACACCCATAACCATTTTACTGTTTGGCATATTTTTGCAATTGCAAATTCTTTTGCTTCCCATTAAAATGCATGTGATACAATCTTATGTCAAACAGGATTGGGCTATTCTGTGGAAACAGTTCTTGTCGACCCAGCCAGCAACAGAGACAATCTACATGCTCATCATTCAGCACTGACTTATTAAACACTTCATTTCCAGTGTTTCTGCATTATAGATTATAGGAATACAGTAAACATATCCTTTTCAGCCCCCAGGGGTTTATACAAGAGTATTGTGTAGTATGGAAGAGCTTTCGTCCATGCCATCCTTGACCTTGGTTAAAGGAGTTGTTTATTATAATGTTATGCTTATCTCACTCTTTCTAACTTTCTTCTGTGGAAGATTGTGAGAAATGTCCATACAATGAAGATTTGGTCATCAAATCTGTTTGGTTACCAACAGTCTTCAAAATATCTTCTTTTGAGTTCCACAGAAGAAAATCAGTCATACAGTCTGGAGCAACATTAGTAAATGATGACAGAACATTTTGGTTCCATTTTGGAACCTTTCATATCTGTAATGTCAAAAAGTGGTCAGTGCTAATCTTCCTTTTAATGCTAGATTAAGCAGGGTTACTACCGGCAAGATGATAGACCTTTATCTGGTAAGTGAAGCAGTGTCCCGTTGCAACGCAGTCAAAACTAATGGGAGAATCCTCTCTTTTTCTTTCTTTCACTGTTACTGCAGTATACCTGGCTGCTTTTATTCTAAACAACCACAAACTGCCTCCGATTTCCTGACACAACACGGATGAGATGCGTGGGATGAATTATGGGCCTTCTAAAATATTACGCAAGAGCACGTTTGCGTGGAGTAACGTATGCTTTTCGAGGATTTTTAGGCCTACATCTCATATCACCTGCTGAAATGTCCCTATTAATATATTTCCCTTCCAAATGTGCAATCTAAATAAATCTGCTTATTTCCCTAATAACCTGCCACAGTTAAGTTCATAGTTCACAGCGGTTTTAATTTCATTTTGACACCCTTACGAAAACCCTGTTTTTACTATAGTAGATAATATGTACGTTTTATTTTATTTTTACTGATTTTCATTTGTTTTGCCACAGTTTTACTACATATACTATTGTTAATTTTAATATAAGCAGTAGGGGTGAGATGAGACACTTATCCCATAAGACAAGACAGATGAGACACTGAGTTCACGAAACAAGACGAGATATTTTGCCTTTTTAAAATAAATTCTCGATGATAATATATATATATATATATTGGGAAAAATATATATTTTATTCAACAAAAAAATTCCAAAAAAATGTAGGTGCATCTTGTAATCAACTTTTTGAAATTAAACTATTTTAATTAATTACATGCAGCAATGTGAACACTGCAAAATATTTCATAGTAACTAACAATAAATAACAAAACATTTTAATAGTATAAATAAATAAAAACAAATATTCCTTTAAAAGCAGGCTAAAAGCTTCAGAAAACAGAGTCGGGCCGAATACCAAAACAAACTTGCCTACAGCAAGCGCTGGGCCAGCATCATTTTCATCATCAGAAGGTTTGTGTCCCTGTCCGCGTGTAGACAGTTTGAGACCGCACGGACTGACCGTGTACAACAGTGTATGCGCGAGACGAATGCTGAAAGAGTCAAAAGTCATTTGGTGGCATTGCGCATGTATCGAGCTCTTCCGTCCGCACTAATCCACGATTGAGTATACTTTGAAAGCTGTGTGGACGCGGCCCTAAGTCTGCCTACACAGGACGCGATAAAGCGACCCCTGAAAACCATTTGTTATTCATGTCAGCACATCATAAATAGAACGCGGCAGCAGTTTCCTGTCAGAGATTTGTTGCACTGCATCAAACCACTATCGCGAGGATATCGCCAACTTTGCGTATGAGTATCTAGCTGCAGCCACTGTGGAGCTCCACAGTAGACGGAAACATGTCACCTCCACCTATAATTTTAATAATTTTGGGTAGGTGTAAGGGTAAGGATTGGGATAAGTTTATATTTTTGGACGGTAATGTTGATCCAGGAAACACGTCACCTCCACCTATCATTAAGGGTAAGTTTCATGTCCTTTCCTCCAGACGCGCAAAAGAAGCAGCGCTAACTGGTCACCTGTGCCCTGTATCTAACTGGCTGCGTACTGTGGAGGTCACGTGTTTCCACTAACTGTGGAGCTCCAAAGTGGCTGCAGCCAGACCCTTCTCAGTTTGCGAGATCTTGTGCCACGGAATCTCGTCACACCCCTAATGAGCAGTATTAAAACAGATGAATGCATGGGCATTGGCTTAAAGTAATGTAACAACATTTTGCCTAATTAATCTTAAACAGTATACCGTGTTGACAGCGTAGCTATGAATATTAATTAAGAATTTTGGCATAAATGTCTAAATGAATAAATTCCTGTCAATGAATGACAGAATGATTACATTTAATACAAATGAATAAAAACATGTTCATTCTGATCTTGCACACAAATTTAAACAAGCAAATACCAATGTGGTGCAATCAGTAATGTTACGTTGGACAAGCTCTGTTGAGTTAAGTCACCATCATTAAGTACATCACTGTAATCATCCGAATATCTCTTTACCTGTCTCTGAAAATGTTCGAATTTTGAAATCATCCTACGGATGCTCATTTAAACAGGCTTTTATTCAACTATAGGTGATTACAGTGCATTGAAAATATAAATAACGGGAAGAATCGATACACTGCTTTGACGAACATTTCCGGAAATCAATGCCGCTGCGATAAAGGTCCATCCAGAATGATTTTAACACTATTAATGGGTTAATGATTTCTTTCTCATAATCCTTCATTTATTTGAGGGATAAAGGAAAATAGAAAACCTGTTAGTCCATTTATCTTTTGAGAATACGTTCTATATCATTACTTCAATGGGAGTTTCAAAAAAAAGTATTCAACCTACATTAAGAGAGATCCTCCAGGTCCTTGTTGCTAAATTTTCTCTATCCATTTTTATGTGGGTTCCTGATCATTAGTATGGGTCACATTATACTCACTTCCTGTTTCGATTCTGTACAGCCTGCTGCTGTGAAGAAGCGGGACGTTTACGACTGGTTTCCATGGCCTGATTGGTGAGTCCGGGCCGGACAGCAGGGCTTCCTCCAAATGGTGGTCCTGGAGGTCCCATTGGGGCCCCCTGATGAGGCATTCGTGCTCCTGATGGCATACCGGGCCGCTGTAAAAAAAAATGGTGACAGCAAAAAGACGAAGATAAGAAACAGACTTGCAGAAAATTTACATGATTATCATGTACTCTGAAACAACAGATTACCGATATACAGTGTAAATATACTTTATGAACTTACACATAAATGACAATCAATTATAACAAAAGATTTAGTAGGAATGAAAAGTTGACAAGAAGAAGAGGATATAAATATCTGCCACTGTTAGACCTATGGCAACTTACTGACACCACGCACAACAGCAGCTGTTGCTTTCCTTAACAATCAGCAGCAACTGCACACACAACTCAAGAGCAATCTATACAACACTTGTGACACCACGCACAAATGGTCACACATACAGCAGTTCAGGACTGTGAACAAATGACTTTGAAAGAGTAAACGCGAGTCGCACACATGTGCATGAACGTCTCTCCGGAGAACAGATGCTGAGTGTTTCAACTTTGTCTGATACAAACACTCATGCTATTTAACTGTTAGATGCAGTTTAATGGCATTAGTTACGTTATTAGTTGCTACTCTACTCAGAATAAGTTTTACTTGATTTTTGCTAGGTGTTGTTCACTTTAAAATTGAACTGGTCAATAATCAATGCAGACAAACTAAGAAAAAATGGTGTTAGAGTAACAAATGTCCCACAGAATTTAGCATTAAGTACAGAGATACACTACATATTAAAGAGACACCGCGGTTTTAAAACACGACATGACAAAAACACTTATCTCCAGAAAATACTTATTTTCTTGGCTACTAATATAACAAATAATGCTTATGATCTTGGGGTGAAAATCAGGGTGGCTATTATTACAGATATTTTTTTCCTGGTATTGAAGTCGCAGCCTAAGCTATTTGCTGAAGTAATTGAACATATATTATAGTGACATAATTTAGGCTCCAATATATGGCTGCCAAGACATGACAAATGAAGATGTTATTGAGAGTGACAGACTTGATGGGCGCACAGAGAGTGAGACAATGCAACTGATGGATGAAAGATAAAGTTTGCTATGAAAGTACACAACATAAAAAAAAAAAGATGGACAGGATAGGAATAGGTTAATGACAGCAGCAGACAGGATTTTCTTTAGAAAGACAAAAGAAAGCAGAGGGTTATGATCATGGTAACTGGACAGGCAATTTGAGAGCATGTCAAAGGTACGGCTTGGAGTGACAGAGAAAACACACAAATACACAGACGGTGGTCAAAAGGACAGGCAGAGGAAACTCCGATCAGACAAAAATAGAAAAGTGTACTGCGAGTAGTGCACATGTCTGACAATGAGTTCAACGAGAGTGACTGAAGTCACATCAAACAACAAAGACATGCTAAGGGAACAGAGGAAAAAGAAATGTCAGTCAGATGCAGTGATAGATGTGAGAACAGAATGGGTGAAAATCAAGTGTAAAAAGCTGATTGATTACAGAACCTAATTTTATGTATTACACATTCATTTCTAATCAGAAATCGAGCTGCACCTCTGCAAGAGATGTGTCTTTAGTGTTTATCTGAAACTGCCTATGAATCATTCATAGCACATAATCAAATCAAATTCACTAACAATTATAATCATCATCAAAGAAGGTTGTTTCTGTTTTCATTTGACTGTGAGAAATAGATTTGGATTCATAGTCTCAAAAGTTACATTTTTACTAATTTGTAAACAGAATTTACTGAAAATCATAAATGCGTATGAATATCCCCAGTTATTCTGTAAAGCTTATCTGGGGATGGAGTTTAGTGAAGTGTCATTACACCAGCATTACTGTACAGTAGGGCTGTGCAATATGGACAAAATAATCATATTGCGATTTTTTTGAACTAATATTGCGATTGTGATTTTATTTGCGATTTTGGCAACTGTTTTTTATTTTTCAAACAAGCTGAAGCATGCATTCTAAATGTATTCAGTGCATAAGAAGCGCATAACAAAACATTTCACAATGAATGAAATAACATTTACTGACAATGTGCGCATGCATCATATCTGTGCACATATGATAGGTAATAGCGTCGGTAATTGCTTTGTGCCGTTTCTGAATAAAAATCAAAATAAATGAATAGATAAAATTGCAGCCTTATGCGATTTAGAAATTGCATGTGCTTTAATTGCACAGCCCTGATTAACGTCTTAGGGCTGCTACACAACAAAATAGCCAATTTGTCCAGTCCATTCTGCTACTTTTCATTGTTTTTCTATGTAAATTAGCATTAGACAGATGTGATTTTAAGTTCAAGTGTTCTGCAGCATCTTGCACATGATAGTATTAAAAAAAAAAAAATGCAGTGCTCAATCTGAAATGAGTTCAACTTTTAAAAACACGTCTTGAGAGTCCACTGACCGTGTTTTCCAAAGCAAAAATGCATTCTGTGTACAGAGTCGGCAAAGAACCACCTAGAGAAGATCTGTCAAGGTCTGCTCTAATTGACATAGTTATGTTAAACACGATTACTTTCACCTTGTGGCTGTGGTGTGAGAAACCTCTCTATGCACTTCAGTTAAACAGGAAGGGCTCACACTGAACTGCTGCAGATGTGGAATGTAGAACAAACGTGTGAGAGTAACAACTAATTGCTGATTTTGGGTGGTTTCGTGTTTAATTTAATCAAAGGAAGCGATTGTGATGTGCCCGCTAATGATGTAGTTCACGTGGGCAAGAGCTATGTTATGTCTGCAGGTCAGGAGATTGATGAACTGAACTCTAGACTGTTGTGAAATCAGAGCAGGCTGTGCAGAGAGCATTGAGTTGCAGACTAATGAAAGACAATGACTTACAATGAGATGTTTAGCATTCGATAAGGCCACACACTTGCAGGTGTAACATTTCTGTTATTCCCTGAATGCTGCAGATAAACACTTTCTCTGCCTCTCAGCCAGACGCTTTTAACTGTCTTTGTCTGCTGCTGAGCTGTCTTACCGTCACATTAACGCAGGAAAAAACTGACCAGCAGGAAAAATGATCACGTTTGATAGCTGGAGAAAAATGAAAGAGCCTTTCATCAGATTCCTCTTGTTCTCAGAGTAGCGGTTTCGGTCAGGAACAAAAAGCTGAACATTTCAATAGTCCTGAAATGTACCACTTAAAATAGTTTAAACAATTACTGTCCTTTGCTGTCTCTCTCTGTGTGGATGCTTTGTTCACAAACCACTTTGAATATAAATTTGGATGCAGGTAGGGAGGAGAACATTTTATTTGGAATATTTTCCAGCAGTCAAACCAAGTGGATTTGCATTTCAGAGAGAGTTTGTTTGTGCTGTCAATCAGCTTTGACTGATGAGCACTTCTGCTTGATTCCTGCTGATAAACAACAACTTTTTGCTGAAGAACACGCTCGTCCCTCTGGAGCTTCTTTGCTTGCTGTTAATACGACAACTGCAGATTATTTGACTCCTGTGCTTTCCATGAGTTACTGAAAATGTTTACATTCATGAATAACCAAACCGCCTCAGTCCATCACACTGAGATTGTTTCAAATGACATTGTTTCGATTCAATGGGGGGCGGTGCGGATTGTAATAGTACAAATCTTGCAGCGTACACCCTTGAATCCAATTATTTGTGTGGGTTTGTTTGCATCTTGCCTATGTCAACTTATCTTTGTCCGTAGAAACAAATACTCAAGTCTGATAGTAAAGTTTAGGAATAATATAAACACGACTTTCAAAAACTGCAATCAGATTAGTTCAGAATGACATAAATCTGTGCACACTGATACACAGGAGGACAAATGGAAGGTATATTGCAATGTTTCACAATATGATTTGTTCAACAAACAAAATAGGGTAAAAGTAGCTGGCCCTATTGTTCTGTTATTTTCAAACAGTGTATTACAGTTCAGTATATACTGTATGTGCAATGTGTTACTCCTTATCTCACTGTATTTTACCATGGTATAAGTATGCTTTGTTTAAAGTGAACTGGAAAGAGAGTTTCCGCTCCTAGAGTGAAACGACCTTTAGGTCATCTTTATTTATCCACACAGTTACACAGTAAGACTGGGTCTGTCATTAACCAAGACTGGGTTTTTTTGTTTTATGCCTCACAGAGAAGGAGCAAATAATGAAAGTAAGTATTAGCGAAACGCTGAAACTGTGACACCCAATCTGAACTTAAAATTAGACTAAACTGAACATCTGAAAGCGCAGATCAAAAAGACCAAAACAGAATAAGCATAAAACTACCAACAAGTCATTGTCGAAGCACAAGTGAGACAAAATTTCAATTACTTCCAAGTTTTCTAGTATGAGAGATGGTTAGTTACTGTACAGTACTGGCCACGGTACAGTATTTTTTTCCTACAAAAAAAACCCAAAACAAAACTCATTTCACTCATGCTAGCTAAACTGTTACTTAATTGCAAACCTTGAAGTGCACATACTGTTCCTTGCCTTGGGAACAAGGCTGAACCACCACATTCTTGCAGTTCAAACATACAATGTCGCGTAACAAAGAATATACTGTATAACTTTCATATGCCGGGCTTCAGACTGAGCGCAGCAGAGAAGCAGTAAGGTGAACAATAGCAAAGGTCAGGCTGGGGTGATTCAGAGAATACACTAGTCTAGAAAGAAACACAGCAGACACAGAGGAGAAGAACACAGGCATAGGAGAGGACATAAAAGGAGATGAAGCCAAAATAAGGAGCAGGAAACATTTGCCCAGGAACAATCAGTGCTTCGTCAAGGTTAATTAGTCTGCAGAGGCAACACCATCATTTTCTCCATTCATCATCCAAACTCAGCATTTATGTGTTGTTACGTGAAGTTAAAGCAGCTTAATGCGCAACTGAGGCAAATAGTGAACAAAAGGTTGTTTATGAAGTCTTTTGTCTTCAGTTACAAAAGAAAACACAACACAAGCACATACTAGAATTAACTATTAACCAGGTAACTTATTATTCATTCAAAAGTCTGTAAGGTTTTTGGATAGAAGTCTCTTACGATTACCAACGGTATATTAACCGTTTAAAAAATATATAGCAATAACTTGAATTTAACCGTTTTAACCATTTTAATATATTTTTTACGATGTCATTTATTCATGTGATGGTAAAGCTGAATTTTCAGCAGCTGTTACTCCAGTCTTTAGTATCAAGTGATCTTTCAGAAATCATTCTAAGACTGATAATATTAATGAATCATGATAATATTATCATCCATGTTTTTGTGGTGATACATTTATAGCATTCCTTGCTGAATAGAAAATAAAAAGCATTAATTTTAAATGTTTTACTTTAACATAACTTTAATAATAAAACATATAATAAAAACATATATAAAAAATATAATAAAACTTTAATTTTACTTTTAGAAATGTCTTTTCTGTTTTTTGGTCAACTGAATGCATCCTTTAGAGCCTAAACTTTTAAAGAAAAATGTATCCCACAGTAACTGAATAACCTCCATATCTAAACAATATACTAAAAACATGAATACTCAAAAAGTAAAATAAATAGAAACAATCAAACAGTGCTCCTCAGAGATGCATATTCTGCCATACATGTAATAATATTTCAATTATAATAAGTATAAACATGGCACCTTTTCAAAAACCCAATGTTGCTTTACAGAAACAAGAATCAAGAATAAAAATCACAGCACAAAAGAAACACACGAAATGCAATAATAGACAACAAAAAGCAAAGAATGAAAAAGCAGTTTTGTGCATTACGCTTACTCTACTACAAAACATCTTTTTAATTCAAGTTGATCTGCTCTGGCTAGACAAAGCCCTGCTAATCATAAATAAAAGATTACACCGCTTCTGTAACGTTACTGTATGTACACAAAGGTTTAGACGACAAGTGGATATTTACAGCCTCTTCTGCATCAAACCTTGAATAGTGTCACAGTCAGCAGTCCGTGTTACAGTGCTGTTAGTAGTAATAATTACTACTCGCTACTAGTGCATGCTTTGGCTCTAAGACTAGCTTGCATTTTTGATGAATGACATGACAACAGACACGCTAATCTACATAGATGTTATCCGAAGCACTCGATGTGTTCCTGGAGTTGTAATAACAGTGTGTTGAGTCACAGAACGGCTTGTGTTTTGAATGAAAGCGCCCGTCACCTTAGGCACGCTGCCAAACGCATGCAGCCTCCAGTGACCAAAGTGGCTACCTTTGGCCTTTCTTTCACGTTCGCTGATCCGTCTCGCTCTTTTTTTCTCTTACATGCTCATCTCCCTCGTTCGCCTCTTCTCCCCACCCCGTCTCCGTTTCAAAAAGAAGAGCCGGGATCCGGAGGACTGGAAATAACCTTCACTTGGACACCGTTCACCGCTATCAGTCAAACGCACGGGCTGTGTCTGTAGCTGAGCTCAAACACACACACACACACACACACACACACGCGCCGAGAGGGTACGTACCACTCCATGGACGAGGAACTCAAATAGTTTGCTCTTGGTGGCTTTGCGAGCTCCTCCAGCGGTCTCCTCCGAAGCCATTTCCCTCTGGTCTCCCTCCACTCTGGTTCTCCCTCGCTTTTGTCTTTCCCTCTCCCTCGCCTCTCTTCCTTTTCACCCTTCGCTCACCTCCTCAACCCCCCTCCGAGGCTCCCTGCTCCACTTCCCTTACTTTCTGCTTTCTCTCTCTCTCTTCTCTCTCTCTGTCTCGGAGTGTGCTGCTCGGTCGAGTCTCTCGCTCTCTGTGTCTCTCACGCTTGCGTTTGGTTGAGCTGCCTTTCAGGAGCCTGGCTGCGAGAGAACGTGGGGGGTTGAGAGTTGGGGGTCTTTCAGGGGGGTTCCTGCTGGCCCACCATGACCGTCCCCCCCTCCCCCTTTTACAAACACACTGACTGAAAAGCGCACACGCTCACAGGCTGCTGCAGCTGTTGCATTCCATTGGTAGATAAGGGAATGCTCGCTGACTGGTCGCTCGCAGCCCTGCCGCGGTGTAGTTAGTCTCGCCGCTAACCAAACCCCTCCTCCTCTGCCTTCACTACTGCTTTCTCTCCTGTCCTTTGCTGCAGTCAAACCCAGCAGTGCTTGGAATACGCTGCTCATTCTCAAAAAAATGGAGGGAGGTTTCTTAAAGCAGCAGCAGTGAGGAATAGCTGCCCGTTTTTAGATCGAGGTGGAAATAAAGCAGACTCTCTCCTTACGGCACCAAAGGCCGATTGTTTTCACTCTACCTGTCATATTGAGCTTTTTTAATTTGCTGTCTGTCGCAATTAAATACTAATACCTTCAATGCTTTCCTGATCTTCCTTTACTGTTAGATGAATTTTGCTGTATTAATGGATAAGGCTGTTAAAAATGTGGGGTTACTCATCACCATCAGTGATAATGAACAGTTAATATAACTCCAGGATCCTCCCACTGTGCAAAAATATCCAATACTATACTTTTAACAAGATAATTTTGTACATATATGTTTTGTCTATCTTGTATATTGTGTAAATATAACGAGTTCGGATGCAAAAGCCTCTAAGTGCCGTCCGAAAGTTTGTATGTTCCGTTTTTTCACTATTCATGAAAACCTTCATTGCCATTAAAGTGAAATGACTAAACTTACACATTTATAAGCCTGATAAATATCCTCATTTTAGAAGAAAATGTCAAATTTCATCTCTTCATTTGTTGATTGACTAGTTTTATTGGATATGTGTTGAATGTCAGTTGACCAGAGCAGAAAACATGTCTTATCGCATCCGCTTGTGGGAGAAAATGTTAACAGCAGTATGAACTGAGGGCAATATCCATGCACTTTTATTGTAATCATAACCCCCATTTGTTATCTGTGTTTTAAGTTTTTTTTTTTTTTTTAGGTGTGCGTTCTGGACGCTTCAAGACAAATTCTTTGTGTAAACATACTGGGCAAATAAATCTGATTCAGAGTTGGATTCGGATTCTGTTGTCGTCTCCTTCCCTTACTCATTGGCTGTTCATCAAATGTTGATTATCTGAGTTCCTCAAATGTCCATGTGCCTGCTTTTCACATACCTTCAAATTGACAACATGAATTAAAGTTAATATTATCAAAATGTTCTCAACCATCCACAGCTTTACAAAACATAAGCGGAATCAATCACTTTTCTCAGTGCTAATATCATCAAACCGGTTACTCTGTCACTGTGCATGTGAATGATCAATCCATCTATAACAATATTAACCCAGTTAAAATGTTCTGAACTGGAAATACTGTTTCTATGTGGTATTTGTACTACTGGTCATTGGTATGATATTACATTACTTTTATTACTCAGCACTTTCATCACAATCCATTTTCCCTAGAAATGATTCAAATGTTTCAGCCAAAACTTCACTTACAAACACTGATTGATGTTTAACTACTAATTTCTAATAATAATAATAAAAAAAAAAGTCAAATCACCCACATCTATTTTAAACACATTCAAAAATAACTTCAAAAATAAATATTTTCTTTGTTAAAAAGTTCCCCAAAAAATGAAAATTAATTAACACACTTTCAAGCTGTTCCAAAGCAGTATGAGTTTTTTCATCTGTGGATGTTTTGAAGAGCGTCTCTGAGTTCTGACCATACATTTTTCTAAATATCTTCTCTGTGTTCCTCAGAGGAAAGAAAGTCCTAAAGAAACTGATTTGTCTATGTCACTGTCAAACAGAAGGATGGCTTATATACTGTTACCTCACGCACAGTGTAAAAACATAACACTGCTATTCAGTAAAACCACACTCGGCTTAATCATATTGTTTAGGCATACATGAGCACTAACTTTTTTTTTCCTCTCTAACCTAAATATTGATTTTCTATTCTTAATCCCCCCCCCCAGAACAAAATTAATTACTAAATATTTGATTTCAAAAAAGTAAAATTGTTCAATATATTTTACTTAAAATTGTCACTAATTGCGGATCTCTGAAAATAGCTTTGTGGAGGAGGCTTACCACAAAAAATCCTCCCAGCCGCAAGCCGTCTCCCAACCCCCTTGACTTCCCATTTGCTCAACTCAAAAAGAGCAGTGATTGCTCAATTATTCACAAGGTGTTTTAAACGATACACTTCATTTTATGGTAACTGACAGCTAAAACCCTTTACAACTGAAGCATTTTTTTTTTAAAATGCTTGAATACAAAAAAACAGAAATGTTTCAAAAAATGATGTAGGATAATGTTAAAATGATTAAAGTGTCATAACGGTAAAATAATACATTAAGAACTTGATAGACTGATCAACTGAATTGAATTTTCTCTGATATTTACACTGAAGTTAATTTGTTAGCACTGAGTTATTACATCTGGAAACAACACTAAAATATGCTGTTTAAATAAGCATTCAGTGTTGCACAAACTAAGTTCACACAGATGTGGGGAAATTGCCCTAACAAGGACATAACTGACAAACTACCGGCTACAAGCTGTGAATCACAAAAATGATGACCACATTGTCTGGCAAAAAATCAATTCATGCAATTATTCTGATGGAGAGCTGGAATATGAAGACAAACACCTTTCTAAAACCTGAACCAAATGCCTAAATTAGGAAAAACACCCAAAAGTTTGATTACAAGTGGCCATTGTGTGTTGAATTGTGTCTAAAGGTCATTTATCAAAACTCAACGCATCAACAAGAAGAAGTTTATAAAAGATGCCAGGGAGATTGAGAATATATCTCCCAGGCCTTTATGGGAGAGTGGCACAAAGGAAGCTAGTTACTCAAAACAAAGCATGTCTGGACTCCACAGTCTGCCAAAAATCATAATAATGACCTATTGTGGGGTGGGAAGTGATTTTCTGGTTAGATGAGATAAGTGGTGATGTGTGACACAAACCTAAAGCTGACTTAAATAAAGAAACCAGCAGCAGCCATATACGATTACAATGCACAGAAAAAAAAAACAACAACACTTTTTTTGATGTGGCATTGTGAACCCATTTACCTTTGATCACCCCATTACAGGATGTAGTTCCACAAAAGCATCTCATGAAAGAGCTGCAAAGTTGTGGTGGTCTTAGTACCCCTTTGAGCCCCCACCAAGTCTCCCTTTTCCCATTTCAGCTTTGCCAAATGCTCAGGTCCCATTGACTGGGAGGAGAAGGGGGTGGGGGAGCCGCGTGGGGTAAGGAGAGAGATCGTGTGTGTTTGTGTCTATTGTTGGAGACTGTGGGACAGCTTGACCTCAAGTTGCAGTTTTACGTTTGTCCTGCAGAGGTCTGTATACGCCTCCCAATGAAACGATTGACTCTGATCAATGTACCGAAGCACAGAGGCATCACTTTCTCATCGCCCAGAACTGGATCTCAACAGTGAGAGAGACAGAGTAAGTCATTTTAACACCTAAAACACATTTTTATGTATTGACCAGGTAAAAGAGAATCTAATGTTGAATCATCTAGATACAAAATGATCTAAAATATAATCAGCTATTTAAAAATTCTGTACAATAATCTATCAATAACATACATTCAGTACTTTTCATGGATCACAAAATGCTGTTTCATATATCAGCAAATCAAGCGGCACAATAACCCAATCAAGATATGACCATTTTCTTGATTCAGCTCTCTTCAAGTATACAAACTTTCTGAATGTTCTTGTTTCAAAAGCTTGTATCCTGGGTGGTCCGTTTTCAGACTAAATGCGCTCTTGGCAAAATAGTCAGTAGCCAAGCCAAACAGAAAATAAAAGCAAGCCACCCTTTTCATTTAAAGACCAAAATAAATTTGATGGGATTCTGGATTACAGTGAAAGTAATAACATCTAAGCTCAGTTAGTAAGTATCTTCCAAACCATGCACTTGAGTTTGAGCATCTGGTGAACATAATAGATTTAAATGAACAAAGTAAACCTGTAATAAGGGAACTAGACACAAATTGCTAATTTGTAAGAATATGCTTTCATGGAGAAATATGGAAAAAATTAAAGGCAACAGGATTTTGTGATGGACTGACTAAACACCTCTGTCTGGCAAGACCAGCTTCTCAGCGTTTCTCTGAGAAAAAATAAACCGAGGAGAAGAACTGTTCTCATTTTATAATTCTTTAAAAAAAATAAATGAATGTATCATTTGAGATACACATTATTTTCAGGACGAACTGTTCCCTTAAATTGTAAATAATATTATTTAGTTGACCATAATTGCAGCTTTTGAACATGACAAAGAAAAAGTAGTTTATATATATGTGACCCTGGACCACAAAACCAGTCTGGGGTATGTTTGTAGCAACAGCCAAAAATACATAGTATGGGTCAAAATTATCGATTTTTCTTTTTTGCCCAAAATCATTAGGATAGTAAGTAAAGATCACGTTCCATGAAGATATTTAGTTTATTTCTTACTGAAAATATATTAAAACCTAATTTTTGATGAGTAATACAGTATGCATTGATAAGATCTTCATTTGAACAACTTTAAAGGTGCTTTTCTCAGCATTTAGATTTTTCTCTACCCTCAGATTCAAGATTTTCGTATAGTTGTATCTCAGTCAAATATTGCCTTATCCATCTAAATCACACATCAATGGAAAGCTTTCAGATCAGGGATAAATCTCAATTTCTGAAAATTAACACTTATGACTGGTTTTGTTGTCTAGGGTCACATACTGTATATAAAAAAAATAAATAAATAAGACTACATCTTACAATAACAAATTTTGAAGTAATTATAAAAAGAATTCCCTAAAGTGTTTACTGATTTTATAACTAGAAAACTAGTTTATTTAGCTAATTAATTTTATTTCATTTGATACCTTATCATATACGCAACCATTCAAATGTACGCGATCAGTAAGTTTTCATTTTTAATTTTTAAGTTTAAATTAATACATTTTATATGCTACTGTAAGAAGCATTAAATTGATCAAAAGTGACAGTGAAAAATGTAATTTATAATGTTACAGGTTTTATTTTTTAATTATTACTTCAAATAAATGTTGCTCTTTTAAACGTTCTATTCATGCAAGAATGCATTTGGATCACAAATATATTAATAAGCACAACCGTTTTTAACTCAGATAATAAGAAATATTTCTTTTCATTTAATCATAAAGCATTTAATCATAAAGAATGATTTCTGAAGCACCATATAATGTTGAGCAATGGCCGCTAAAAATTCAGTTATGCCATCACAGAATTAAATTACATTTTAAAATATAGCCTATTAAGGAAAACCTATTTTAAAATTGTAATACTTTTATGTATTTTTGATCAAACAAAGGCAGTCTTGGTAAGCATAAATGTTTTCAGAAATTCATGTATATTATATAGACCAATGCAACCTAAGCAAAACTAGCAGATCATGACACAGACACTGTTTCTTTTATTTCCCTCTATCTTATATCTGTTACTCTCGATCAACACATACACAAATACTTCTGTGTCTCTTTAACCTGCATCCTTCATTCTCTTTCTGTATATGTGGACACAGATAGAGAGAGAGAGAGGATGGACAGAATGAGGCCAGAGACAGTAAGGGTCAAATTGAGCCTGCTAAAGAACGCCTTTCAAATCTACATATTACAGCACAAAGGTGAACATTCATGTCCTTTGACTGCATAACAGACTCGCAGCTCCACTCCATGTGTCCACTGCCAATTCAGTATGGATTAACAATAACAAGCCATTCAGCTAACCCAGACTCTCTCTCTCTTCCCCTCGCTTACTCGGGTGGTGGGGGAAGCACTAAATGGGATATTGAGCCTTTCCGCTATGAAAATGGGTCAGCTCTCTGTAAGCCAGACAGTCTGTCTTAGAGACGACCAGAAAGAACCGTAGTCGGGTGGAGCAGCACACTGCACTACAGACTCAGACAGACCACCCTGCCTCACAACGGAGCCCCTTCTGAGTTCAGATGTGTACAGCAGCTGCAGACTTAAGAGCAATTCACCTGTAATTACACACAAAGCCAGAGCTGTAATCACTTTAATCAGAATATCAATCAACATAGGGGTGGTTTGGCTCTGAACTGAATACCCTTCATGCAGGACAGTGACACCACCAGGGGCATCTGATTTTCTGAACTCAACTAGAAAACAGCACAACTTGATATTTATGCTTCTAAGTGGAATTTGTTTTACCCCTAGTGAAAAGGTAATACACTTAAGCATGCTTAAAGTTATTACAGAAATCATTTTAAAACACTTCATTTTTCATTTTATAATTTAGGATAGTTTATATTTACATTAAATGCACTGGCTGAAATTTGAGTGATTTTCTGACCCACATAAACAGGGCATAAGTACATGTTCATGTTTCATGCAATCTGGTTCTAGTCGAATGTACTGACAAGCATTTATAAAATAAGCTTTAATCTCATTTATATTAAAGTCTGCATGTCATTATATTATATATATATATATATATATATATACACTGTGTATATATACTCTGTATATATATATAAAAAAATAATGAATAAATCATTTATAAATATATTTGTTGTCATGGATGTTTATGCAGGTGATTAATTTTTACAGTTTAACAGCTTTAAAACACAATTAACACAGGGGTGGAGTCTGCTTCGGTCTCTTTTTTGTTGACAAGAATAAGAAGATAAAATAAGTTTTTATTTTGTCTGTTATTTCTTAAAAATTAAAATCAATAGCTATCAATTATACTGTAATGCTGAATGGAAATAGTCAATGTTAAAATATCTGGGAAAAAAACCCAATATCAGACATCAACAGTATTAATGAAAGTGATATATCAGTGAAAAGCATTTTGCAACTATTAAAATACATTTAAAATATATTAAATGTAATACTGAGTAACATAGTAAGTATATTAGTCAGCACATCAAAATAAGTGTAGTTAAATACACAACCAAATACTGTTAAAACAATAATCTAAAATGAACTTTTAAGTCAGACTTTTAATTTGACGTTACAAAAAGTGAACTTTTAAAAGTATGCAAAGAAACACGAAGAGTGTGCTCTTTTAAGTAAAAGTATGACTTGTTGAAGCAAAGCTGTGTAAGAAAACTAGAAAACTAAACATGACCACAGAGTCCAAGCTGGCAGGTGGTAGCATCTGCGCATTACAAAAACCAGAACACCGTTAAATCGTGCATATCCAAAGAGTTATGATATACTTAAGGCACTCTACTGAGCTTTAAAACATAATGTTTATAAATATCGATACAGTATTTGAGAAAAGCTAACCTTGTAAGCTGGTTACTTGGCTTTTGGTTGCATTCCCAATCCATGTTTTCTTGCATAAGCAAACCAAACTCCTTCATAAGAGCTTGCAAAACATCTCTGCACTTACAAAGCCTGCTTTTACCTTAGTGCTGCAAGAGCATTGCAGTCCAGCCAAATAAGGAAGTCCTCAATTGTTCATATCTCTCTGGACATAAAAGCCACAGGCATTTCAAAAGAGTGACCTAGTATTTGGGGGAACATGAAACAAAAACAAAAATACCTTACAGGAAGTAAAGGATACAATACAAAACTTTAAGAAAAAAATTAAAGTGGCCCCAAGTATTTGGAAACTTCAAGTCATATTTAAACAGTTTGGATGTCAATGAACTGTTTGACCGAAAAATATCAAAATGGCACAATATATTAATAAAAATAATAAAAAAAATCTATTTTCTGTATTCGTTGTATTAGCCCAGGACACTAAAGAGATTTATATACTTTTTAGGCAAACATCTTTTCATTCTGTTTTTAAAGAAATTATAACATATATAAGTAATATATTACATTTAATATATATATATATATATATATATATTAAATAATATACTATACTATTATATATAATATACTTTTAATAATAATGTACTTTTATATATAAAAATATATGAATGTTATTCTCATTACGTAATATAATAAAATATCAAACCAAATTATATTTTGACGAAAGCACACTGTTATAT
>JAUMHR010000295.1:2681898-2701735 GCA_032361145.1 Enteromius fasciolatus
TTATATAGGCTTCAGTTAGGGGGAAAAAAGGAGTTTTCCCCATAGCGTCTAGCAAGACGCAGTACGAGTGAAATGTCAAAAGGGAACATCTGTTTTGCAAGTAACAGGGAAGAGGATGATGGATTTGTTTCTTACGGCATATGTAATGATTCTCATCAGAGCCATCTCCACAGTGATCAATAAAGTCACACAAGTTGTCCTCAGAGATACAGTGACCGTTGGCACAGATGAACTCGTTGTTACGACAAGGAAGATTAGATGCTATTGGAGGGGCACAGTCCACAAATGTCACGTCATCAACAACAACATCACCCATGTAGCTGATGCCTCGCTTGGCTCGAAGACCCACCTATTAATACATTCATAAACCAACATTCATGCTTTTAACCTGCAGTAATGTAGATCATCTGCTCCACAACACTTTCCATACAGCAGTGTAGTCAAATGCACAAATCTATAAGCACACGTTCACTGTAAAACACATGTCAGGTAAACAGACTATTGTGAAAAGATGTCACTCAAAATCAGTTGACTCTTTAAAAAAACCCCAAAAGTGTATGAGTTAAAAGCTAAAGGAAAAATCGCAGAGATTGTGAACCGGAAGGGTTTGAGAGCTGCTGCATAAATTAAAGAGCACTAAGGCCCCCTGATAGTATACGGCAAAGGGCAGTCAGTATTAATGAGTGAAATGGTCATGAAGTATCCAGCACAATGAAGAACTACATTTCTTAGAGTGCTTATATATATGAAGTGTTGATAAATATTAATGATGCAAGGGCCAGATGGAGAAAAGATCATGATATTTCTGATCAAGCATGAACAGTCCAAACATCAGCTTGACACTTAACATTTTACCACACATTTCAGGAATACTAAACACAGTTCTCCAATCACATTCATAAAATGTAAATAATTTTCATAAATCCTTTTTTTCACTTAGTTGACACATGAACTATGGCTCAAAGGTTTGGGGTTGGTAAGATTTTTTTTATTTTTTTATTTGAAGGATGTCTCTTACACGTACAGTACCAAGGCTGCATTTATTTGCTCATATGTAAAAATACAGTAAAAATAGTAATACTGCATGAGCTGTGATGGATAGAACCCTAGCGTGGAAAAAAGTTCGGGGTTCGGCTCGTTCACCGTCTGCCCCCCTGGGAAAGGCGTGAATTAATGGAAAACGGCGGAGAAGGAGAAGAGGAGGGATGCAGAAAAAGTGAGATATGGGGAAATAAAAACAGGGAGAATTTAAAGTGAAGGGGAAATGATTTGATTGGGTGCGAATAAACGAGGGATGATTAGGAAACGGGCTGCCAGCCGTGTATGATTACTCGTTTCACGATCCTCTCGAAACAATGTTATTTGCAAAACATCTACTTTATTGTCACTTTTACTCAGTTGAATGCATCCTAAATAAATAAGTTGTTCTATTAAATTTATTTTTCTGACCTCAAATGTTTAAATGTTTGTCCCTGTTGGTCTATTTTTTTATTTTATTTAATTTTTTTGCAGTTGTTTAGGCACAGCTGGAGAACCAAAGGGAAACAAAGCTGTACATTTAAAAACCTCTGTTTTCATTTATTTATTAATCCCTTACTTATATAACAAAAACACTGACCTGGATGTTATGACGGATTCCTATGAAGACCTCGCCCCGCCTCCAGCTGTAACCTTGGTTACCACTTTGAGACCAAACTTCATGTGTGACAGAGCCTGATTTGATGAAGACCTGCACATATAATTTTAAGGTTGTTTTTACACACTGCAAACTGTTCTCTGGAAAATACTTCATAACAAACATTTTAGAATTTGAACAAAATGAAGCATGAAATTCATTCTGTCACAATAATAATATGTTTTGATGTTTTCTAGGCATGGGTTACCAGCGCAGCAAAAGAGTAACAATTATATTGTATTATATTGTTAATTTCTAGATAACTCCACCTGCAGCGTTCCAACGGTAAAGCCACTCATGTGATACCAGAACACAAGAGTACACTGGGGTCCTGTTATTTTAATGGGAACGGTCAAGAGATCAGTGGTATGACCATATCCTCCATTGGAGCTGTCCGCAAATATATACCAACCCTCTGAAGAACCACTGCAAAATGTACACATACACAGATGAGTACACAAAATAAAGCAGAAATCACACACCTGCATTTAAGCAAACCTGACCATGCATTTATAACCGAAAGCACCAACACATTCCAGCAAATGATGCTGTTTATTGCTCACAGTGTGTGGTCGTTAGCGGGTCTGTGGTTCTGCTCTCCATGATGAATACTCTCCCCTTGTCCTGTCTGCCAGCGAAAGGAATGAGGAGGAACAGGAGCAGCCGGGGCACTTAAATACCATCCACACAGAGCATCACCTTCAAAATCACAATACTCCTTCACTGAGAACAGACAAAATGTCTTGGTTACCTATTGTAACCCCCGTTCCCTGATGGAGGGAACGGAGACATTATGTCGTGACGACAGACTGGGGTCATTGCTTGGGAGCCCTGATTCGCTCTGATAGAGAGAAAACGCCAATCAGAATTCATTCTGAATGGCTAGTGGAATTTGCATGCTAAGCCTCTACCCGCAGAGCGGGTATAAATAGGCAGCAGCTGCATCAACTCTTCAGATATTGCTGAGGAGCCGAGAGCCAGGTCCCTGGGCCCCCAGCGATGGGTTCAAGGCGGTGGCAGGGGGATATAACGTCTCCGTTTCCCTCCATCAAGGAACGGGGGTTACAATAGGTAACCAAGATGTTCTCTGTCTGTCAGTCACTATGACGTTATGTCGTGACGACAGACTAGGGTCCATAAGAAAAGCGCCATCACCAAGAACCTCGTCACAACCAACAGCACTGCAATTCGTCTGGTCAGGTTTCGGCTTGCCGACGATTGCTGCGCAAGGTCGTAACCTTCCCCACGCTCCAGTGCAAATTCGCTGACCAAGGTACCCGCAGGGACCACATGGCAGTACTAAAAACTCTGCGTTCCTTAACTACAGTATTTTAGACTCTAGATAAGGGATTTCGACCTTCACGAGGACTGTTTCAGATCCTCCTTTTTGTTGTTACAGTTTGGCGGAATGAGGAGGAAGCGCTCCTTCCGTAGAAGGGCGCTAGGGAGAACCATACCCTGCCCGCAGGCAAGTAATGTGCGGTAAACAGTATGGACTGACCCACTGGGTAATGTCACATACGCAAATGCCTACGGGGCTAGTTCCGCCCGTAGGGGGAAAGACTAGTCACACATAGACGGGCCGAGGGAAGACACGAGTTTACCATCTGGGAAACTTTCTCATGGAATACCTTCGCAAGAGATTACCTATGGGGAATCATGCATGCGGCCACCTATCCCAGTACAGGGGCTGACCTTTCGGGCTTAGCAAACACCTGGATACTGGGCCTAGCGTCAGACTGCTCCGCCCCAGTCTGAGCGCCGTTGGTGCTTGGAGGATGCTCGACCAGGGTCCGCAAAAGGAGACACGACTGGGAGAGTAAGGCGCTCGCATCCCTTTTTAGGGGGAATGGCGCAGCAAGCAGGACACCAAGCGGTCTGATCTTATCTGTTTTGAAACAGGGAAGAAGAGACCGGTACAACCCGGAGGTTGTAATACCGTGCAAAAGTATTTGGAGCTGCCCAGCCCGCAGCTCGACAAATATCTTCCAGCGAGGCCCCGTGTGCCAACGCATGGGAGGACGCTACACCCCTAGTGGAGTGAGCGTGCACACCCAGGGGACACGGCTCATCTTGGGCCTGGTACGCCAAGATGATAGCATCCACTATCCAGTGGGCTAACCTCTGGAGACAGCCTTCCCTTTCTGCTGACCTCTTTAACAGATAAAGAGCTGCTCAGAGCTTCTGAAGCTCTGGGTGCAGTCCACGTACAGGCGCAATGCTCTGACGGGACACAGCAACGCCAAGGCTGGATCCGCCTAATCCGAGGGCAGTGCTTGCAGGTTCACCTCCTGGTCCCTGAAGGGAGTGGTGGGAACCTTTGGCACGTATCCAGGCCAAAGTTCTCAGGGTCTCAGGGTCACCTGAGAGTAGGCCGGCCCGAATACAAGGCACTCTTTGCTCACCGAAAATGCTTAGAGGTCCCCGACCCTCTTGATGGAAGTGAGCGCAGTCAGGAGCGCTGTCCTAAGAGACAGGTATTTAAGCTTGACTGATTCCAGCGGTTCAAAGGGACCCCTCTGTAGGCCTGCTAGCACAACAGTGAGGTCCCAGGAGGGTATCAGGAGCAATCTTGGAGGGTTTAACCTCCTTGCGCCCCTCAGGAACCTCACGACGAGATCATGCTTTCCAATGGACCTATGGCAGCCACATACACTTTCAAAGTGGAGCACGACAGCCTGCACTCCAACTTTTCTTGCAGGAAGGAAAGTACTACTCCAATCATGCATGATCGGGAGTTCTCCGCACAAGTAGAACACCAGTCAGCGAACAGACGCCACTTCACGGCATAAGCTTGCCTCGTAGAGAGGGCTCTTGCCGAAGTGATCGTGTTAACCCCCACTGGTGGAAGAACATTCAGGTCTGCCGCTTCCCGTCCAGGAGCCACACATGGAGGTTCCACAGGTCCGAATCCACAGAAGAATCAAGACATGGAAGTAAGCATCCTTCAGGTCGACCGCTGCAAACCAATCCTGGCGCTGAACGCATTTGATAATGCGTTTTTTTTGCGTCAACATTCTGAATGGCAGCCTGTGTAAGGCGCGGTTCAGAACTCGCAGGTCCAGGATGGGCCAAAGGCCACCACCCTTCTTTGGCACAATGAAGTAAGGGCTGTAAAACCCTGACTTCATCTCGGCTGGAGGGACCGGCTTTATTGCATTCTTTGCCAGAAGGACAGCAATCTCCTTGCGCAGTACAGAGGCGTCTCGGGCTGCCACCACAGTCTCGAGCATGCCACTGAACCTGGGAGGATTCTGGGCGAACTGAATCGCATAGCCGAACCGGATCGTCCAGAGGAGCCACTTCGACGGGCTGGGAAGCACGGCCCTCGCCTCCAGTCTCGTCGATAATGAAACCATTGGAGTCACCAGTCTGCCTGAAGGTGTGCAGTGGTGAGCAGGGCAACTGAGTTGAGCAGAGGGAAGCCTGTACTGTCTCGACACAGTGCAACTGCCCGTGTCCCTGAGGGGACTGGCCGAAAGTCCGGGGGGAAGCAATGCGTCCCTGAACCGTGACTTCCTGGCCATTGGCAAAGCGAGGTGCCGTGGACGACCGTGAGGCAGCCGTAGACTGCTCACTATTGTGCGACACGCACCTGGGCCCAGAGAGTGATGTGCTTGTTCTATCTTTGACCTTTTGGGTACCTTTTTTTAAAAAAAAAGGGAACAAAGGATTCTCCACCCAGCCCTCCTCAGGTGGAGGGAGCGGTGCGGTCACCACCTCCCACAAACAAGCTTCTCGCCTCTCCAGGCCTCCCGTCTCAGGGTCTCTTAGCTGCGACGAGACGACCGAGACTGGCCCTGAGGCGGACGGGTGGCAGCTGGAGGGTCACGCCGGGGCAGGATGTGCTGGATGGCCTTGGTCTGTCTCTGCACCGCGGAGAACTGCTGCATAAAATTCTCCACGGTGTCGCCGCATAGGCCAGCCTGGGTGATCGAGGCGTCAAGAAAGCTAACTTTCTCGACCTCCTTCATTTCAGCCAGGCTTAGCCACAGGTAGTGCTCCTGGGCCACGAGTGTGGACATCGTCCGCCCAAGGGACCGCGCTGTGACCTTCGTCGCCCAGAGGGCGAGGTCGGTCGCCGAGCGCAGCTCCTGCATCAACCCCAGGTCAGCACTACCCTCGTCTAGCTCTTTTAATGCCTTGGCTTGATGTACTTGCAGGATGGCCATGGCATGAAGAGCGGAAGCAGCCTGTCCAGCCGCACTGTAGGCTTTGGCAGTCAATGCTGCCGTGGCTCTACAGGGGCCGGATGGGAGGCGAGGACGAGTCCGCCAGGTGGCGGTGCTGCGCGGGGACAAGTGCACCGCTACAGCGTGCTCGACCTGGGGAATGCCCTCGTAACCCTTGGCCGCTCCCCCGTCAAGGGTAGAGAGGACGGAGGATGGTGACGTAGCGGTTCTGGCTGTAAAAGGAGCCTCCCACGACTCCATTACCTCCTTATGCACCTCGGGGAAGAAAGGCACTGGGGCCGGACGTGGCTGTGAACCACGGCCAGACCCCAGAAACCAATCATCCAGCCGAGAGGTCTCAGGGCTGGTAGACTTTGACACCTCCAGCCCGATACTTTTAGCGGCCCGAGCGAGCATAGTAATCATCTCTGAGTCAGACTCAGGACGAGCTGTACCCAAAGGTGGCAGCTCGGCTGAATCCTCATCCTCAGCAGATGAAAACCCGTCCCCCAATGCTGTGATCGACATCCGATCATCCAACGGTCCACCGAACGAAATGTGAGGGCCACCCGGAGGCGGTCCGGATAAATTGTCTGTTTCTGCGAGAGTTGTGAGAGGCCCGCGAGCTCGTAGCTGGTGGAGAAGCTCTCACATTGCTCGAGCCAGCGGCCGCTCTAGCCGCAGAGTCTCGACACGGGGAGCGGCCATTGACTCACTCGCACTCCCCCGGAGGAGAGAGAGGCGAGACCGCAGTACAGCCAGGGACAATTCCTCACAATGAGCACATGTCCCTACCCCATGTGCTGGCACCCCAGACACTGAAGGCAGTGATCGTGGCCGTCGTTCGATAAAAGGTAGTGACCACAACCAGAAGGACACGGCCGGAACGGCATCCTTAAAAGAACGATTGCCAACCGTGTCAGAAACTGCTCTTTTTGTGAAACGCCCAAGGGAATTGCTGAAGAAAACAGGAACTCTGTTGATTGCGTTGTCTCGCCACACCGAACAGCCTCCGCTTGGAAATCCTCTCTCAGCACTGCGTTCAGGGAGAGAACTGCACATGGACAGCTCTCGGCTCCGAAAGAAAAAGAGTGGATACAGCTGCTGCCTATTTATACCAGCTCTGCGGGGAGTGACTTAGCATGTAAATTCCACTAGCCATTCAGAATGAATTCTGATTGGCGTTTTCTCTCTATCAGAGCGAATCAGGGCTCCCAAGCAATGACCCCAGTCTGTCTTCACGACATAACGTCATAGTGACTGACAGACAGGGAAGAGTAGTATCAGAAGAAAGATGGATGATGGATAGTTTGGGATCAGTAAGATGTTATTTTATACTCACCAGCACTGCATTTGTTTTATAACAAAAGGAACAATCATACAGTAGCATTATTAAATAATATTACAATTTAAAATACGAATGTACAGTATTTTAAAATGTTATTCAATTCTGTAATGGAAAATCTGACAACACCTTTAATCATTCAAAAATCATTGTAACATGCTGATTTGCTGCTAAAAAAATAGGATAATAGGATTCTTTGATAAGTAAAAAGCCATTATTTAAAAGAAAACAGTTCTTTTTTGTGTTCTTTACTGTCACCTTTGATCAGTTTAATCACTCAAAGTCATAACTTCTTTTAAAAAACAAACAAAAAACTATTAACAATTGGTAGACAGACAGACCGATTCATACCACAGTGCTCTTCATCAGAGCTATCAGAGCAGTCTGGTTTGAAGTTACACACTTGACTGAGGCTCACACACTCTCTTGTAGTTGAGCACACAAACTGGTCAGGAGGGCAGCTATGAGAGGTTGCTGCTGACAAGGTGGACATGGGGGCAAAGGTGCTGGGCTCCTTTGAGGGCAATTCACCTACATATACAAAGATATACCCACAAAAACACATTAAAACACAGAATTTTAAAATCCTGAAATGGACAATTGGATCCATATTGATTGGATTGACCAGTCCCAATAAGAATGTCATTTTTTTGTTTGTTTTGTTTTGTTTTCATATGAAGCTATATAGCACTTTTACTTCACCATCATATGGCTGACAGCTAATGAAAGACAGATCATCTATGGCAATGTCTCCTCTGAAGTCATCACCAACAGTCCCCTCCACTAAAATCTGTAGCAGCAAGAAAGAAAGAAAGATCCTCTCTTTATTTTGAATTCTGCACATTCTTCAGATGGCAAACAATTTACTAACAAGATTCTAAAAATAAGTGTACTATAATGGGCATTTTAAGTATATGTTTTGGTAATGCCTTTTCTATTGTATTACAAAAAAACACTGGCTAGACTTTTAAAGTGGACACATTAAAAGAGGATCCCTTAATAATAATAAGGACCACTGCATCTGTAATAGAAATGTAGACTGTTAAGTGAACTACAGCCAACAACTTGCTTGTGCTCGCACGCATGCACTTGTAACGTACAAGAGACAGAATGGCATTCAGTGTCTTTCAGTTTTCTGTTGGAAATAGCTTGCAGTGATATACTGTTAAAAAAATTGATTTTTATAACATGATAAACAATAATCTCCCTTTATTCTGTAACTCTGTAAATTTTTATTTTTTTTCTAAAAAAAGAAAACATGTACATCCACCTTGCTCACAAATTATTGCAGCACAGTTTGTGCTGAACGCACAAATCTTATCACACATTGTTTCATTCACAAAGAAGAATGTGAAAGCATTGAAATATAATTTTTTCCTCTGGTGTACATTTTTTGAACAGAACAGAAGTACATAATATAGATTATGATTTTTATTTTAATACACTTGGAAAAGAATTTGTATTACACTGTCCTACACTATGCATGCGTATGATTTCTCAGACTTTAGGGCATGCATTATCAACAGAGGGCATGTGTGAGCATAAAATTTAAAGCTGGAGCCGCCAGTTAATCAAAATAATTCACCACACAAGGACACCATTAGATTTGTACTCTGCAGTCCTCGTAATTCTGATCAGTAACTCACCTGAAAGTGGTGGGCGCTGTTGATCAGCAGTGTCTTCCTGTGCCAGAAGTTGCCTTGGTCACCATAGCGAACCCACAACAAGTTGCCCCGGCCACTGTTACGTGTGCGCTTGTACACTGCCAAACGAAGCACATGCTGGCCAAACATGTGATAGTGGAACCTAAAAGCACAGGGTGGTTTGGATTCAGGACCTTGGCGAGTAGTTTGGAGAAAAGGCCGACTGATAAGAACGGCAGTGTCTTTGAACTTCTGTGGGTCTGAAGATTCGATGTAGAGGAAGTGTCCATCTGCAGTGGCTCGTGTGTGGTCTTTCCATGGGCCTGTGTTGAAAGTGGGAGTGGGTCCATGGATCCAGGTCCAATCAAACATGTCTTCCTCGTGTTCCTGAGTCCAGCTACACAAGCCTTCCTCAAAGTCACACATTAGCTCCGGCGCTGATAGGAGAAGAAAAGATCACTGTAAACATAACTGTTAATGTCAAACAACATAAACTGCTTCAATGACCGTTTAAAACTCCACCAGTACTGACAGCAGTTTTCCTCATCTGTTCCATCTCCACAGTCATCGATCAGGTCACAGATCTGGTAATAGTCCACACATGCTTTGCTCCGGCTACAGTGAAGGTGATTAGGAGTTGGGCACATGTCCACAGATTCGGGCAATGAGCAGTTATGGAACATAATATCATCTAGAGCGGAGACTCCTTCATACACAGCCAAGCTTAGTTTTGCAATTGAGATGTGGAAAGGTCTGGTCTGTCTGCCAATCTGGACAATTACAGGGTGCCACTGGCTACCTTGGTTGTAAAGTGTTTGCCAAAGTATAGTGATGGTGTCTGAGCCCTCTATCACCATGTGCATTTCAGCAGCACCAACAGAATGGCCAGAATTATAGTGCCTGTAAGGGACCATTTGAAATGCTATAATTAAGTTCCTAACATAAAAGCATGTATGAATTGTGTTATGAAACATCAAAGACATTTCTGGAATTTAATATGCACAGTTTTGTTTGTATCTTGATGTTTTGTACCTTGTATGTATTGTAATTGTTAGAAAAACAAACAATGTATTAAAAATCTTGAAAAATATATGGTAACACTTCAGAATAGGGGGCCAGAATAATGCATTAGTTAAGCATTAATTAATGGTTAATATGTTCACAATTAAGCATTAGCTGAGCAAAGACACACTAGTAATTAATGATTAACCTAACATTTTAAGGGCCCAAATTATGTATTAGTTAATCACAAATAAACTAGTAATTTATAATTAACAATTATGCATCAGTTAAGCATGAACACACATATAACTAATGATTATCTGAACAATAAATAATAAATTACTAGTTCATTTATGCTTAACTAATGCGTAATTTGGGCCCTTAAAATGTTAGGTTAATCATTAATTACTAGTGTGTATTTGCTAAACTAATGCTTTATTGTAAGCAGATTAACCATTAATTAATGCTTAACTAATGAATTATTCTGGATCCTTAAAATAAAGTGTTACCAAATATACTGCAGTGAAGAATATTTTTTTATTGGTGTTATTGTTTATAATTTGAAATATATATATAATAATAATGTAAAAAATATTATAATTTAATTAAAGTGATAGTTCGCTCGAAAAAAAAAAAACCCTGTAAAATCTTGAAATAATTACACAAATTAAGATGTTTTTAAAGAGCTTTCTGACCCTACATAGACCGCAATACAATTACCATGGCCAAAGAAGAGAAAGGTAGAAAGGAATAACATGAGGGTGAGTAATTAATGACAGAGTTTTTATTTTTGCGTGAGATATTCCTGTAATTTTTCATTAATGTATTTTACTAGCTTAGAAAGAGATATGGCCAGAGCCTTACCAGAAGGTCATGATGCAATTTGAACTTGTTTGCTGGAACGTAGGGCTGCGCAGCAAAGCTTGCTGAGACAACCTGCTGCTCCTCTTGAAAATAAACATGAAGTGGCCTTAAAGGGGGAGAAAAAGAAATAGCAAAATATAAAAAATATTAACAAAAACCTGAAGATGCAAATGGCATTTACAGCCATTCCATTAATTCCCATTTAATTTACAAAATCCCAGAGGCCAAGAATAATTATCTATTGGAGGGCAATAGGAAAAGCAGCACTATTTTTCTTTAAGCACTAAATTTAAAATTAACTAGCCTAATATTCCCACAATTTGCATTCCCAGGTGATTTGTAGATAAATATTATAAGTTAAATGGGATTTTTAAAAAAGTTTCAACGCCATTGCAAACGTAGTAAAAAAATGCTCATGGAATAAGTGGATGAGGTTTATAGGTCAGATTTGCAGTATGTGAGAATAAATTTCATGTGAGAAAATAATTTCATGATTTATTTAGTCTGTGTATTTATGTCCTGTGTCCTGAGTGCCCTCACCAGCACTTGTATTAGTAGAATGGTCCTGGGGTGGTGTTTGGTCTAGATAATCTACGCCGACTCCATTAGCAGAGCCTCTCACCCATTCAAACCCATCACCCTGGACAAGCTCATACCAGCCACATGAGTCAGACTCGAAATCACACTGTGCCGCTGAAAGTCAAATTAACATCATGAAATAATATCAAACATAAAACCACCCTTCAAAATATAGACAAAATAGTTAAAACTTTCAGAATATCTTACTTATATTCCAAAGAAGAAAGAAAATAATATACAGTAGGTTTGTAGCAACATGAGTTTGAGTAAATGATAACTGACATTTTATTTATGAGGGAACCTTTTTCATTCATTGTACAAAAAAGAGTATTTTGTATCAATCAAGGTAAACATTTCTTAATATTTTCCTCTTCTAGGCTATTTCTGCAATAAGTGAATGACACCTGCAAGACATTCAATTTACGAATGGTTGTTCACAGTTTTGTTAAAAATAAGATGGATACTCACAACATTTGGCCTCGTCCTCTCCATTGGGGCAGTCTAATGAAAAATCACACACCTTCACCCCATCTACACATACATTTGCCCCACAGTGAAACTGAGACAGCGGGCACGTGACGGTTGGAAGAGGTACCTTGATGTCAGTCTCTGGAGGAAACAATAAAGTCAAAATACACATTTCATAGAAAAGATAAAAAAGGTCAAGATGAGACTCATAAAGTGAAGAGTGGCCTAGAGCTCATTGCTGCATTACCACCTCTGTTAACAGTGTCATGTGAAGTAGATCTGAACATGGACACATTATTATGATTAATCTGACTGTCCAGGGTACTGCTGAAATAAATCACAATAATGTGGTATCGTAACACACACTCACACACACACACACACACATTTACAACTATACACATAAACCTCTCTTTAAAACTCATAAGTCATAGAAAATCAACCTTGATCTGTTCTGTACTGTGCAGATCTGTATTTATGGTGGAAAATAAAGCAAGATTATGCTTTCTCATAAATAGTTGAGCATTTTTGTGACAAATGTGTAAAATAAAAGTTACTGACTTACTGCAAAGCTGTGTCAGCAATTATATTTAAAAAAATGTAGACCCATAAAATCTTCAGAAGATAATAAAACCCCACCATGATTTTGTCATGGCATTTATATATACTCGAAATTAAAAATGTAACTGATGTCTCTCCCTCTTACTACGATGGGTTGAGCTGTAAATTAGAAAGTTGCTGAGGTTCCCTTCTGCCAGTCACTACTGTCCCTCTGGTGTCTTATTCCATCCAGCACAGGCTGTAAATGTATTAGATCTTATTTACAGCTTTACATCCCTGCATCCCTTGAGCTCTCTGCCCCTCACACCCCTCAGAAACATCTAAAACAAAGCCATCACTTCATCTTTGTGTTTTTACAAACAGCCACATTACATCCCAAACATAAATGTCTGAAGGAGGATCATATTCATACATACCGGATAACTTTAATGAAGCTGATACTGATGATATCAAGAGATCTTCCAGACATTCATCAGTAACATATTTGTGCCCATATTTTGAGTGCCTTTTTATACTGTTTTGTAACTAAATAAATTGGCTTTACCTGTACAGTTTTGTTTACAAGTTGCAAAGAGCAATAAAGAGCTGTTTGGTCATTGACAGTAGGTAAATATCCACCTAATTCACTTCTCTTTTAGAAAATATCCTGTATTCCTGTTATTATTGCAGTGTGAGAAAATGTTGTAATTAATTACTCACCTCATGTCGTTATAACCCGTAAGACCTTTGTTCGTCTTCGAAACACAAATTAGGATATGTTTTATGAAATCTGAGAGCTTTCTGAGCCTCCATAGAGAACAATGCAACTGAAATGGTCCCAGACCCAGAAACATAGTGAGGAAATCATTAAAGTTATCTCAAGGGGTACATGCCAAGGTTGCCCGCTCTCTCTCCTTCTTTTTGCCTTGGCCATTGAGCCTTTAGCTGAGGCTATTCGATCTAATGAGAGATTAAATGGACACTAAAACCACTATTAATAAAATTTCTTTATACACTGATGATGTCTTGTTATATGTGACTAAGCCTACATCTAGTATTCCTATAATTTTAAAAGTTACTGAACAATTGTCTCCCGTCCAAAGCCTGTAAGCTGTCGTCAGCTCTCGCTGCCAAGGTTTACAGTGCTGGGGAACAAGCCGCTTCAGCCCTGCATGCCATGGTCATCCTGCCAGTCCATCAGGCCAAGGCTCTAAAAGAACTGCACAAGGGTAGTTCTGATGCATGGTTGATGCAGGAACTGCGTTTGGTGACCGACTTGGGCAGGCGACGGTCCCTTGGGCAGGTGATCTCTGGCTGAACCTGGCGCAGATGGGTGACGCCGACAAAGTGCGTTTTCTTGACGCACCCGTCTCCCAGGCCGGCCTCTCCGACGACATTGTCGAGAACTTTGCCCAACAGTTTTGGCAGTACAGAAGCAGACGGAGGCCATCAAACACATGGCGTCACCTGTCGCAACTCGCCCACCATCTCCTTCTTTGGAGTCACTCGCAGTTGAAATCGCTACGAGCCATTCATGTTCCGGAAGAGCTGAATCGTGCAGCAGACGCGTTCTCACAACAACTCACACTTCCCAGAGAATGGAGACTCCACCCTGGGATGATCCAGCTGATTTGGAGTCGATTCGGGGAAGCGCAAGTGAACCTGTTTGCTTCCCAGGAGTCCTCCCACTGCCAGTTATTTTACTCCCCCTCTGAAGGACCTTCTTTCTCAGGAGATGGGCACAATCTGGCACCCGCATCCCGATCTGTGGAACCTGCACGTTTGGCTTCTGGACGGGACACAGTAGACCTCGCTGGTCTTCCCCAGGCCATGGTAGACACTATCACTCAGGCTAGAGCCCACTCTACGAGGCAGGCCTATGGCTATGGGGTCTGTTCGCTGACTGGTGTTTCTCTCGCCGAGAGGACTCTCAGAGAGGCTGTCCCCTTCCACTTTTAAGCCTATGTCGCTGCCATTGCAGCTTACCACGATGCGGTGGATGGGCTTTCGTTGGGAAAACATCACCTGATCGTCAGGTTCCTCATAGGTGCGAGAAGGTCGAATCCGACCAGATCGCATCATATCCCTTCTTGGGATCTCTCCATCGTCCTAGCTGACCCCATGACGTCAGTCAATGACTTAGAATCTCCGTTCCCTCCTTCAGGGAATGAGGGTTACATACGTAACCCAAGACATTATTAGCTATGCATTAGTCCTACCAAAGACTTTGGTCCTACTCTTCAGGTTTGGTTTAAGATTTTCGGTGCTGTCTCTGAAATCACTGGTCAACCTATTGGACCTGATGGGTTTCTAAATGTGTTTGGAGTTTCGAGATATGATCTTGGCTTGTCCATGTCTTAAAAGCAATTCATCTCCTATGGTCTCTAATTTTAAACATTACACTTTAAAATGATGTCACATGGACAATTTTAACTAAATAGTTAACATAGTTGGAATGTTTCAACTGCATTGCTGTATAGTCAGATGGCTCTCGGATTTCATGAAAATTATTAATAATTTGTGCTACGAAGATGAATGAAGATTGTATATGTTTAGAACAACATGCGGGTAAGTAAAGACAGAATTGAAACTTTTAGGTGAACTATGCCTTTCTTGCTTGAGTGCATCCGAATCGTATACAATTTCAGAACAATACTGCGTTCCATTCCAAAGAACTCATCCCTGTGCCTTAATCCCTCTGTTTTACCCTCTGGACTGAGAGCCTTGAAGGGATGAACAAAAAAAAAGGTTTCTTCTAACTCACTTTTATCAGCTTCCCAAAGCCAATAAACAAGCGACTATTGTCATGCAATTAAACCTGTGAAACAATCATGGGAGCAAGTGTCCTTCATTTGTACCCCTCATTCTGAAGGATTCTTTGAAGTAACCAATTCTGTTTGGACTGATCCTTGAATATGGTGTTGTGCCCTGAAGTGCTCTTTGGTAGTCGAATGGTCCTTTTTGGAACACAGTGCATTTTGCAAACCAGTTTGACCGATTAGATCAAAAGAGCGATTCATTCGTGAATCTGGCATTGCTAGTTCTGATTCTAGAGAGCTAACAGAAAACACACCGGACTTGATTGCTAAAGTATTATCAAACAAATTAATTCTCAGATCAGTATACAATCCCACTGTCAATCAAGTATTAATCAATATCTTTTTACTGGGGTATTGAATTTCACTGGGGCTCTTACCCCCAATAAAAAGGTCTAGCGATGCCCCTGAATGATATTGATACGCCACAGAATAAAGTCAGTCATACAGATTTGTAACAACAAATGTAATTTTTAAGTGGCATGCCTTTCTGGATATACATGATGCCCTGAAACACTCCAGACTGTGCTAACTGATTTGCAGAAAAAAGTACTCTTGAGAAGACATATTAGTGTTCACCCACCTACTGCTACCACACATCCTCTGCTGAAGGACACATCATCAATCGCTACAACTTCATATGGGTCACTGCTGTTGAATATCAATCCTCTAATCACAACCTGTAGATTCAATGTGATTTTGTGTCACTGATTGAACTATGCACCATACATACCTAATAATAATACATTTTCCCCTTCATACAGTACATCCAAACCAACCTTAAACTCCTCTCCACTGGTTAACACCACCACCGTTCGCATCCAGGGATGAGTGTGTGGATAAGGATTGGAGGTGGACTGAAACCAAACCTCCCGCATCTCTCCCGAAGATTTGAACTGGATCAGAACCTGCAAAGCCCCTGCCAGCATCCCAACATGACGATAGAAAGTTAGCTGTTCAAAGGAAGTGACAACAAAGCAAGAGAAAATATAAATGCCTCATAAGAGCATGCTTTGTGAACAAAGGATTCAAGAGGTGCATTGCTCGCTTTATTACACATTTTGAGCTTTAAAGATAAAACATTAAAGATATTCAGCATTTGGCCAAATGAGACCAAATTAAAGCTGAAAGCCTCTCATATTCAAAACAGTTTTGTTGTAAAGTGAGGTTATGTTATTGAATCTTATACTGCCAAGTTCAATGTCATCTTATTTTCATTTACGCTGAGAAGCACTCAAAGTGAATTACTCCATATTCGATAATGGAGAATCTAAAACCATAGATCACAATGAGTGCATGCACTACCCACTGTGTCAGGGCCCTGTCAGCCTATGCATAACTCTCTGCTGTCAATAAGAGTGTATAGCCGTGGCAGTGGATAAGTGCTCTACACACATAATCGAGGGCTTGAGCCAAGTACTTAACAAGATGCTGCTCATGGTTTGCTCTACAGTATGTCCCTTTTGACAAAAAATAAACATTGCATTGGTTCATTTAGTGAACTACTAAAATCATTTATATAATTTTATTAATAGGCAAATTAATCTGACACTTGGACTTTTTCATTGTATTTAATCACCCAGCTTGCCTGTGTTAGTTTGAGTCAGTATGTGCATTAGTGGTGATGATTTGTCAGCAAATCTTTTTGCAGGCTTTACATCAGTCAGTGGTGGTAAGTGCCTATGTAAGTGAAGAATTTCATCAGCCTATTCATTCAGGAAATAAACCAGAATAAGTTTCTTGCGCACTGAGTCTGAAACTTTTGAATGCATTTTATTTGTCATCCTTTCCTGTCAAAATGCTTGCTATGGATACGCAGAAAATTGAACCTGATCCGAATTTTTGACAGATGAAATTTTTGAAGTGTAAACATGATTGACATAACGTGAGGTTGTATATATTTTTAGTGTGCAAAAATTTTTTAGTGTGCAATATTACACAGTTGTATATATTATGGAAAATAGTATTTTTATAGCTTGCTCTAAAAAGCAGATGGTGGTTTGGAAAATAGGCTAATGATTTATGTGGTATCTGAATTTAAGAATTAATTTAAGGACAGAAAATTAAATATAACACCAAAAGATGTTTAGTCATGTTTTTTCTGTACCCAGCATGTCTGTGAAGGCTGAAAAAGAGGACTATATATTTCAGCAGTGACTCCTCCTCCAGTATTTGAGTCTATATAGAGGCAGTGACCTGACAAAAAAGAAAATAGAGTGTCTTGAAATTAAGAAATACAATACAAAACAAACCTTACTAAAATCTAGTATAGTACTGTCTATAGAATATAGTGCTTACAATAAAGGAAGAAAAAATCTATGTAAAAAAATATACCAATATAAGACAAACCGTCTTACTTACCAGTAATATTTTCTCTGTGGTCAGTCTCAGTACTGGGACGGCTTAAACCTGATCCTCTAATCCAAATATGATTTTCATTTTGAAGTTGAAAACTACAGAGACCTTCCTCAAAGTCACACCTTACAACCTCAGAGCCTATATGAATGGAAAGCCAAGCTATATTAGGCCATTACAGTACAAAAAACACTGGTGTCTGCTAATTATTTAAAATCTGTTACAGAGACACCATTCAAAACATGCAACTCACAAAACAGATTCAGGAGATGCAAATTAAATTTAAAAAAAGATTATACAATATAATGTTCTGTTTTTACATGGACAGCATAAGATGAAAATGCTAATGGCAAAACTTTTTTTTAGCATCATTAAAAGGATGAAGGTCTAAAACAAAAGCAGTAGTCAACCCTAATACACCAACCTCAATTCTGTAATGTTCTGTATTGTAAAAGCCCCAGAAGGATTGAATCAATATTATAAAAGCACTGTTGTAAGACCTCCCAATGCGCTCTTTTATGCGTGTGCCATAAATCTCACTATTTACACACGAGGGCCTTCAGGAGCATTTAAAATCATTTTGCCAACAGAGAAAAAGGGCCATTACTGTCAAAGAATTGCCTGCATAAGCACATTAAACATAAACAAATAAGAGCAGACAAAGGACCCGGTAGAGCAGATAAGACTAACTTACAGACTAATACTTACAGTTAGTCTCATCGCTGCCATCTTCACAGTTCTCTCTGAAATCACACACATGTTCCTCAGATACACAGCTGTCTCCCGCACAAGTAAACTCCTCAGGCAGACATGGCGTAGACGACACACTCGCCAGGAAACACAGCAGAAATGAGGCCCACACGCACACCCTCATTGAGCTCTCCGACAGATAATCCACTCATTCAGATCTACATGTAAGCACAAACAAAGCGACAGACACACTCACACCTCAATGTCCAAAAAACAGAAATCCTCAAAATCCAACAAGTTTACTTTATAACCTCGACTTTGTGCTACAGACAGCCGCGTCTCTCACAGAACACTAGTGCAAATGACTTTATGGCTGTTACTCAATAGCCCTGCTTTCTTTTTATCTGTGTGTGTGTGTGTGTGTGTGTGTGTCAAACTCCATGCAATTGGCTGAGATAAAGTGACAGTAAAATGTAATCTATTATTTTAAGACATAATATTCTGTGCAATAATAAAGTTTGCTATCATGAGTTAAACAAACACATTTAGGTGAAAACATATAAAGCAAGTTTAAAAAAGTATTAATAGAAATGTGTTGCTATTCCTTCATTGTAAGTTTCAAGAAACAGCACTGAATGAAATATAATATGGCAATGTAATCAAGCGTTAGCTCCACCGTCAGTCCAGTCCTTTACACGTTTTTGTCCATTCAGCTATAATTTCATTTTTCATGAATCAATAACTAAACTGCAAAATCATTAATGGGACATGATAAAAGAGATGCTCTCCTGGCCATAATAGTTTCAGAATAACCTTCAAGCACAAAAGAACACAGATAATTAGGGATTATTTAAAAATATATATACATTATTTAAGGGCTCTTTTTTTCTCACATCATTACTGATGAGCTTGACATCCCTCTATAGACGTTACTGAGCTGAAATGGGCTATTGTAAAATAATAGCTGGTCAAATAGAAGGGGACTGTACTAATAACCCCCCTGTGAGGGACTGCGGTAGTTATAATGGAGTCTTAAGACACACAAATCCTTAATAGTTCAATTGGAGAACAAATCTTGTGTCACAAGGGATGTCACTTACTCTCTCTTAGTTGGGTTTATTGATTGTCAGCGCCGAGAGATTTAAGCGGTTGTGTTCTCACTTAATAGACACTAATTATTATGTCAGTCGCCAAGACAGACAACACAACAGAAGACAGACAGTGTATTAAGCATCGATCTGTCTTTAAATAAACTTCCAGGCCTTTCCATACACTCTGGTGGATATTTCAGCAATACTGAGGAAGATAGTTTATCGTCTTCTTTTAAAAACATGACTCTTTTCAGACAGGTTCATCAAATATTATCCACACCTGCAAACAGGTGTACAAATAAAGTCATGCCACATGTCGCTGAGTCATTGTAGCATGCTCAAACAAACTGTTGTAATGTTATGCATCACAGAGACACAATATTTAGAGTAGCAGGAAAAAATCAACTTGTGAACGGTTCACCTACAAAAACTCTGTATCAGAATTGCGTGAAATAATAATTTATATTCATTTATTTATACGAGCACGTAACCCAACACCTGTCCCTAAACCTACCACCCATTAATAAAAGACAAGATAAACCAGCCGTTACAACTACCGACATTATTTATTAAAAATGATTAATATTCTAATTCTTT
>JAUMHR010000295.1:2723889-2736861 GCA_032361145.1 Enteromius fasciolatus
ATGTTATAAATTGTCTTACGGTTGAATGTTAGTCACGTGGTACTATATCGTTTGGCAAAAGGATGAAAATGTTAATTTGAAACAAATACGCCAATAAAATGTTTCAAATTCATATTCATGTTTAGTTTTTTTTCCTTATGTGGCAAGTAGCAGTGTAATAAGCGGGATAATGTACAGGCAGCCGGTAGTTATTGCAGGAATAAGCCCCGACAGTGTTATCAGGACCCGACTCGGTACATTATCCCTTACTTAATAAATGCTGTAGAAGTATTGTTCTTTATTAGTTAATGTTAGCTAATGTTAAGTAATGGAGCTTATTGTAAACTGTTACCAAAATCTGTTTTATTACTGTTTACTCAATATTACTGTTTTTACAGTATTTTTGATCTAATAAATGCAATGTATTTATTTATCGAGTCATATATTAGACATTTGGAATTTCTTTGGCTCACTGGCATCATGGTGAGCTTTTTCAAGCACAGTTTTACATTTTCTTCAGAAAATGTTTGAATGTGAATTATACACAGCAGAGTGTATGATTTAGAATCTGGGTTTAAAACCTAAAGGAACTATTACCATTGTACCCTTGAGTAAGGCACTTAACACCAAGTTGATCCGAGGGACAAGAGACTCTACAGCAAGCTGTGGTACTGTAGATGAAAGCATCAGCTGAATGATAAATTGATAATTAGTTATTCTTAGAAAGTGAGCAGCATCCTTGAGGTCAGGAGGAGGTATTGTGAAATTGTTATGCTCAAATAATGGCTTAATTGCTCGGATCTCTTTGTCTTAATTAATGACACAAAGACCTTGTGGAAAAATATCACAGCGGTATTGAACCAACTTAAAACTGTAAGGTGAACTGGCTTGTCTGGCTCATGCTGATCCTTCTGTAGCACACACTGTGTTGTGCCAGGCACGAGGGGAAATTCATATTCACAGTAACAGGTGATCCCTGATACAGTTTTATGTGGTGGTATCTCACTCGTTTCATAAAAATCACACCTTCCCCACAAAACCTGGAGTCTTAATCTGTTCCTGTCATATAAAAGCGTACACACATCCTGTCGTGACTGTTTTGTTGACCTTTCAGAATCAACTAACGAATAAAACATATGCAGTATTAATTAAACCATACGGTTCCAGTACTGTAATGACTCAGATAGTGCCTTAGCACACATCATGAACAGGTATTCGACTTGTTAATGAGTGTGACTTTATTTTTTTTTCCAGGCGTACCGCTTTCTTGCCATCAATAAAAAGCTTGGCTTGACTGGGAGACCAGAGAGGCCTGTTGGCTGCATTGGCACTTGCAAGGTAAACAATGTTCTGTGTGCTCTTTTTTTATCATTTTCTCATTTACCTAAGCTCCTGCTCATTACAGTTCTTTGTGCTTGAACATAATAATAAAAAGAGACTCGGAGTAACACTATGGCTAAAATAATAAATTTACATTCTACAGTAAAACCGTGGTTAATTTTCGTAAGGGATGGTGTGCTTTTTAAACAGTATCTAACATTTCCAGCCATAGTCACTATAATTCGTAATAAAGATTTTTCTAAATATTGGACTTAAAATAGAAATTCTTTAAAAAAAATATATATATATATATATATATTTGGATGAACAAGCCTTTTAACCAGACAGAAATATGAACCATAAATAATTATAAATCTATTGTTCTATTTTCTATTCTAAAACCCGCTGATTCTCACTGTCAGATATGTTGACGTTTGGGGAAGATAAAAATAAGAGTAATTATCCACTGTATTTGATAGAGGTTTGATTACATTAAGTACGGTAAGACAGTAGTAGGCCGTATTCAGCTTCTCCCAAAAATACATACAGAGTTAGAGGGATGTTCATATGCCTGTCAGTGCAGAATGAATGCTATAATGCTGTCTGAGGTAAAGTATATATCTAGATCTACCAGTCATCCATATAGTTGCAGGTAACGCAATGGGTCATTTCTCTCCTCCTCAGATTTATCGAATCCTTGGAAAGACTGTGGTCTGCTATCCAATTGTCTTCGATCTTAGCGACTTCTACTTGTCCCAGGATGTCATGCTTTTGATAGATGATATTAAGGTGAGTTGGGCGGTATCACACCTCGCTGGTTCCTCAGACGATGGAAGAAGAGGGCTCACTTTATGTTTCATACTTTGTCTATCTTTTTATATAAAGAAAGAATCAAATTTAAGGCAGAAAGTGGACAGAAATGTTCCCCATAAATCATCTGTGTCAGCCCTCAGAGTTACAGAGCGTTTCTTCTGCTGTCTGCACTGTATTAACGTGTTTGTGTTTACACTCGTTTTGCAGAATGCTTTGCAGTTTATTAAGCAGTACTGGAAAATGCCAGGCCGGCCTCTCTTCCTTGCCCTCATCAGAGAGGACAACATCAAGTAAGAGTCTCTCTCATTAGACAAATCCTGGTTTTGTTTAAGAGAGGTTCAGTTATGTAATCTCTTGCCTCCTAGGGGAAGCCGCTTCAACCCCATCCTAGACATGCTGGCGTCTTTTAAGAAGGGAAACATAGGCGGAGTCAAAGTTCATGTGGACAGACTTCAGGTGTGCTGCTCTTTATGATAAATAACGATCTTGATTATTTTCTACTTCTAAAATCAGCCTTTCCCACCTGTTCCTACTAATCTAAATTATTATTAAAATGAAAGAAAGCATATAATTAAAAGTTCTCCACATTTTTGTATGGTAGTGTAAAAATATATTAAACCATTCAATTATAATGAGTCACCTCAAAATGTGGAAATATTGAGCTATATAAAAGAGTTACAAAGTAATTTCTATGGTTCATGAACTCCATTGAACACAATGTGAGCCGTTAGACCCTGAGTTCTGGTAAATGTTCACAGAGTTGGTCAGCCTGTCAAAATTTCTCCAAGGGCAATAGCACTTCATACAGAAGTTTGAAACGACATCAGAAAACAGACTGTGTCTGTACAATAACATATAGTGGTGCTAGTATTATTGTATAATGATGTTATGCAGCATTGGGCCCTGGATTAACTGTTATTATGGAGAAAAAACCCACCAGTTCTGCTGTATAAACGTAACAGACCGTTCTCAATGAGAATGTCTAACCATCTGTGTGCAGGATGAAGCTTAAAGTTATGATGTAACAGGTTGTCTCATTGTTTTTCATGTTGGGATGTACACCTGAATGAAATATATTGTCAAAAAAAGGTTGAGATCTTGGTTCTGTTTGTTGTTGATTGGATGGAGGCTGTTCTGAATGTGAGCTTGCAGATTTCAGATTAAATTACTGGAAAATTCTGGCATACATCACCAGAGAGTAATTTATAGGCATATTGAGTTATGATGTAATTTGCAGGGTAAAATTTTTGTTCTCTATTGCGCTGTAATTTAAATAACATTTGATTCAAGAGTTTTTGGTGGCATTTAGAAAATAGATAGTGATATTACATTTTGTGCTGACTTGAAGTGAAAGAGATAAGCATGGTTCATATGTTTTGCCTTTCTGATACTATCATCTGTTTATTTTTTGGATCATTATAATACGTATGCACTGTGTTTCCACTAGGTTGCCTTTGTGAAATATTTCATTTATATAGCCATAGTGAGCATAACAGAGAATATCACAACTGGGGAAAATACTTTTTTACGGTACTTTAGTTGCTTTGTGTGTTGATTAACATTCATTTAGATTTATATTACATGTACTGTATCATTGCATGTCTTGTCTGAATGCCTGTGTATTCCCTTCGGTCTAATGTAACATTCTTTGTGGAAACAATATATAGACCCTGATATCAGGCGCTGTGGTGGAGCAATTGGATTTCCTCCGTGTCAATGAAGCAGAGTAAGAATTAACCCTTTATTTTCCTCTCCACCTTTATGTTTAATATGATTCACTTATTGAGGCAATAGAAAGAATTACCCTTATGGTTTCTAATGCATGTCTCCGATTCATCTTCCTGTTCTTATTGCCTCAATACCATCCTTTATCTGCTTTCTGTAGGATCCCAGAGTTTAAGAGCTTCGAGGAGCTGGAATTGCCCAAGCACTCGAAAGTGAAGCGTCAAACCAGCACGCCGAACGCCTCTGACCTGGAGCAGCAGCCCGAGATCAACATTGAGGAATGGCTCCATAAATCCACATTTGAGATTCTACAGAAATTCAATGTGAGCCTCACTATCTTGCCCGTGTGATTATGAGTTTCAAATAGGTGCTCTAACGTAACTCCCATTCTGTTATCAGGACTGTGACTGTCTGGCCAGTCAAGCCCAGCTGGCCAGTATTCTCCTCAAAAAAGAAGGCCCTGACTTCTTCAGCAGAAATGGTATGTGGTTTCTCTTGATTTCAGTGGCAGTTTTCCTAGCATTTTAACGATTAAAAGAGTAAGACTGAATTACTTCAGCAATATTAAAATGGTGAGCTTTTTAAGGAGCCACAGGACACGTCTTACCGCATGGCTGCTTTTAAAGCTCATCTGAATGAAATGTCCACAGCTGTAATCCATTTAGTGCCTTCATGGCTAAGCAAGTGGGTTGCCAATGCTAGCTCACACCCTTAATTCCCGTAGTTACAGTTTATCTCATAGCTCAAGAAGGTTCACACTCTTAAACGGACCTATTGAAGAAGCGTGGCGCGATTAAATAAATGCTTATATGTGATTTTATGTCACAATCTGGAGCTTCCACATGTCTTCGGGCCTAAATGCTCCAGGGATGTTGTCTGAAAATACGTGTTTTTATAGTTAACGTGTCGTTCTTAACCTTCTTTTTTGTTCAGAGAATCTAAAAGATGACGTGGAGAGAATCTACAGAAGAGCTGGAAGCAGAAAGCTTTGGTAAGAGTTTCCTTTTTTAACACTCCCTTCAGAAGTATTTAGAGTTCCAGTATGGCTACTTTTGATTATACCTCTTATTTGTATATGTCTGTAGTTATATACAGTTAAACACACTATGCGCATATATATTTTTAAACTCGTAAACCTCATGTAGGCTGGCGGTGCGTAGTGCTGCGGCCGTTATCCAGACGTTTGCCGGTTCTATAGCTCCTCATATAACCACTATGTTGGTCCATGGCAAGCAGGTAATTGGCCATTGGGTCACACAACCTCTGCATGTGTGGTGTAACTGTTGACTCTGTGCCGACGGATGTGTTAACTCATGAGCACGCAGCCCTCGTCCTTTGTTTTTCTTTCCATCCGCTTACTCAAGCTGTTGCAATCATGCACAGAGAAACCATGCAGCTCATTACTTGTTTGTCTTTTCTTTTATATAATTGTTATTTTGCGCATATGGTAATTTCTTTTTGGAGGCAAGCTATTTTGTATCCTTCATAACACAAATTGATGTCTCAAAGCTGGGGTTATCACTGTAAGAGTGTCTCATTTGCAGTTTGTTTGTGAGCTAAACCTCATAATGTCACATTATGACAGTACCTGTCCGTAACACCTATTGATATTAATTCCTCAAAGGAATCCATCAGCTAAACATGAAATTGGTGAACATTAAAATTTGTTGTTCAAATTATGTTAAAGTCATGGATTCAATTTCCAGGGAGTGCACCTATTTCTAAAACATAGACCCTGAATATGCGGTAAGATGACTTTGGATGAAAGCGCTTTACAAATAAATGAATAAATTAAAGGTCATGCAAATTACAAAAGTGTGGCAAGTATGTAATTGTATTATAAAGTGTACTGCAGGAGCAACAACAGCAGGAGCTGAATGCCCAGCACCACTTTGTCATTTTGAGATGCTGAGCTCTTCCGATCGGTTTCATCCCAGAGGGCTCGGCTTGAAATATTAATGAGGATTTAAATGCTACGGGGGTCAAAATCTTGGAATATATAACAACATCTCATTTATTCAAATGAGCATCATCCTGCATTACAATTAGATACAAAAAAAATTCAAAGTTCAAAGTAGTTCTGCAGGGTTCACAAAGTTCTTGTAACAAACCTTTTCGGTCATACAGTAGCCTATATGTGAAATGAATTACTTTTGACCTCCAGCTACATCATTTGAGGCTCAACATTTGAGTTCAAAACTTTTGGGTCTGTAAGATATTTTAATGTTCTCAAAGTCTTTTATTGTCACAAGGCTGCATTTATTTGATCAAACAATCCAGTAACAGCAATAATTATGTTATTTTTATATATTTTAAATTGTGATTTATTCTTGCGATCACAAAGCTACATTTTTACAGCCGTTGCGTGTCATGTGATCCTTCAGGAATCATGCTGATTTGGTGCTCAAAAACATTTCTTACGTTGGAAATCATTGCTGCTCAATATTTTTTGGGGAAACAAATACATTTTTCAGCATTTTTTGTTGAATAGGAAGTTCAAAAGGAAATATTTTATAACATTACCAATGTCTTGCTGTCACGTTCGGTCAATTAAATGTGTCCTTACAGAATAAAAGTATCAGTTTGATTAAAATAATCTTACTGACCCCAAACTTTTGGACAGCAGTGTATATTTAAGAATAAACTCTAGTGCAGCTCCATTGAATGAGTGAGATCATCTCTGTTGTACTGTGTTGTGTTCACCAGGTCCGTTGTGCGCCTTGCTGCCAGTCTCTTAACTAAACTAGTGGACAGCCTTGCACCGAGCATTACTAGCGTTTTAGTGCATGGCAAGCAGGTAAGTGGAAAACAGGAACAGGGGCCTAATAAATTGTTATAAAGTCAAAAATATACATTTCAATCGGATTTCCCACAAACTTTTTAATGTTCACTGACTATATTAGCCTTAAATTCACATCAAATGTATGTTTCAGTCATGATGGACTCCTCTTCCTATTAAGCAACATGATAGTTTCTAATCGCGTTAGTCACCACTGCCAAAGCTAACCTGCTGCCCTTTCATTCGCTTTTACCCCGAACTCCTGCAGCCTTCCCATTGGTTTGTGCATTACATTTAACATCATTGTACATTTACCTTTTATTTGCTTTGTGGTGAGACAAACATTACGTGTGGTGTGGAGTGTTTGTTTAATGAACTGCCATAGTTTCCCAACATAGGCCTCTTTAGCCCCCGGTGGTTGTGAAATGATTCATCAGAGTAGCGCACTAGCAGTGAATCTGCATATAAATTGCATCCTGGGGGCCTAATGTTGTGGGTAAGATAAATGGGTACATTTTGGTTTGAAAATGGGTCATTCTTTGCATACAAGAGCAGTCTGAGCTGACCTGCATGTAGAATTATAGAGTCTTAGCCTTATTTAATTTAAAGAAGCTGAGCCCTTATCTGTCTGCTCCCTACTTAATGTGTATTTGAGTAAATTGCCATAGCAGAGCAATATTGATGTCTGCTGGGAACTGTAAGGAGATACAACGGCAGATCATGCAGAGCAAACCACCACATACTTAATAATCCACACTTTTAAAAAAATATACATTTCGTTGCATAACAAAATACCTATGGCCAGATTTACTAACAGCTTGAGATAGCGCAAACCATCTTTTGCTGTTAAAAAACCACTGTCAGGATTTACTAAAGATGCGCAATGAAGAATTAGTGCTGAAAAGGTGTGGACACAGTTATTTTTGTGCCTGACCTTATGGAATATGCATTTGTAGGAGTTTCAGATGCTAAATTTATGGGAGGAGAGTATTAAAAGGAATATTTACTATTTTACTGTAAGTTTTTAACGTCCGTGTCTTTTTTGCGCCTGTGTCTCAAGTAGATCACTCGCACCCGATGATAATCAGCTCTGCTTATTTGCAACTTCTCGAATTTGTGTCTGTGTACTTTTGCTTGCCTTGTAGTGTTGTCAGTAAATCCCCCGCAGAAATCTTCAAATTCAGTTACGCGGTTTTGGATCTGTGCTCTTGTGCTAATTTGCCCTGCTTAGTAAATCTGGCCCCAATTGGCATCTGCTTTTAACAAATCATACTAGATGTTTTACAACATTTCCGTTACAACAATTAGCATTTCTGGGCCTTCACATTTTTTTCAGCTGGTCTTTTGGTGACACTTTTTTTCCCACTGAAATTTGTCAGTCATAAAGTACCCAAATAGCTTTTAAGAGAATAGATCTTTTAAAGGCCAACAATTTCTGCTATCTTTCTTATATACTGTAAATGCCACTTGATGTCTAATACAGTGGTAGTTTTGAAATGTAGATAATATTAGGAAATTGACTGAACGCAATAATAACTAAACTAAACCAATACAATTTTAATAAAACAACGTAGCAGCATTTACTGACTGATTTACACAACACCTCTGATGGTTGATTTAGTGGGCCTACGTGCTACATTCTCAAATTTACCAAATCGTACAAATTCATACAAAATCACCCAGTATTGTCCCATGAGACCAGGTTTGATGTTTACATTTTAAAGTGAATAACCCTTGTTTAGAGTACATTAACACCCATTCAGAGAAAAAAAAAAACATGCATTTCTGAGAAATCGTCCATCATGATGCACACTGACTGCAGTTCTGTTTTACCAGGTGACTCTTGGCCTGTTTGGGCATGAGGAGATTGTGATCTCCAACCCCCTGTCTCCAGGGGTCATTAAAGACATCATATACAGCAAGTGCAGCCCCCACGGCGAGCGAGAGGCTGTGCTGCAGCAGGAGCTTGTCATCCACATCGGCTGGATCATCTCCAACAACCCAGAGCTGTTCAGTGGCATGCTGAAGATCCGTGTGGGGTGCATCATCAACTCTCCTCTCAAATAAAGCATTTCACAGCATGAGCCTAAATAATGCTCACGTCATTAAATAATCATATTTATTGCTATAGATCATTTCTGTCAGTTATTAAGTGGGTTACCTTAAACAATCTTTATTTGCCGTGTCTATTTTTCAATCAGATGGATTGTTCAAGCTATGAAACACGAGTTGAAGATTCGTGCTGGGGACATGCCACCTCAGGACATCTACCAGATGTCCCCTAGTGATGTCAAACAGCTCCTGCTGGATGTTCTCCAACCTCAACAGACTGGCAGGTGCAGGATGCCCACCATCTGTGTGTTAGAGTAGATACCTGCCAAGACTGAATTATCTGCTGTGTCCAATTGCAATAGTGGCATACAGTTTATCATCATTTGATTATTACTAGTTTTCAGTTGGGCAGCCGAGGTTCATTATCGAGTAAAAGAATAGAGTCTTCTGATAATGCAGTTGTAACACATTCACCATTGTCAAGCTATATATTAATAAAAAAATATTTCAAATTGTAATATCTCACTAAATTGCTGTTTTACAGTATTTTTTGATCCAATAAATGCAGGATTGTTGAGCATATGCTTTCAAAAAGCATAAAAAAAATTATACTGACCCCAGATTTTGAAAGAGAAAATTTCCCCCAAAAGAATCTGGCTCCAGAGCTAGCATTCAAGGATTTCTCCATTGCAGCAGTTTTGAGGATTAATTTAATCTTCTATACTCCCATAGATCGTGGCTCAATAGACGTCAGATCGATGGCTCCCTCAACCGCACTCCTCTCGGCTTCTATGACCGCGTTTGGCAAATTCTGGAGAGAACACGTAATGGCATTGCGGTGGGAGGAAAACGTCTACCTCAGGTAACTTTTCTAAAACAGTCTTAAGCGTAGTATTGTGAGGATGAATAGATAATAAATAATTGGGATAATTGATTGCTTTATTAACAGGATTGTTTTTAGATGAATTCATCTTTTTTTGTTTTTTGTAGCAACCTACTCTATCAGATATGACCATGTATGAAATGAACTTTTCTCTGTTGGTGGAAGACACATTGAAGAACATTGTTTTGCCTGAGTACAGGCAGATCATTGTGGAGGTGAGGCACAGTTTGTCCCTGACACAGCTTTCACATGTTTTACAACACTTGAATTTGTAATCGGACGTATCATTTGAATGCTGTTTGTGTTTTGTGTGTCTTTGATGACCCGAGCGCAGCTGTTGATGGTGGTGTCGATTTTGCTGGAAAGAAACCCAGAGCTGGAGTTTCAGGAGGCTGTGGATTTGGACCGCTTGGTTAAGGATGCCTTTGCTGACTTTCAGAAAGACCGCAGCAAACTGGATGGATCTGAGAAACAGGTGAGGACAGATTCAGGACAAACGCTTGGATCAATCTACAATACTATTCAAAAGGTTATTTTGGGTTAAATAAAAGTTCTTATTTTACAAAATACTATTAAAACAGTAATATTGTAATTTAATAATAACTGTTTTCTGTTTGATTATATTTGAATATGTAGTTTATTCCTTTGATGTCAAAGCTGAATATTTATCAGCCATTACTCCAGTCTTTAGCATCACATGATCACTTTAATATACTGATTTGTGCTGCTAGCTTTTTGTTTTTTGGATGAATATAAAGTTTAAAAGAACTGCATTTATTTTAACTCTTTTGTAACTGTTTAAAGTATTAATTTCTTAAAAAAAAAAAGAAAAAACAGTACTGTTTCTTTTTTTATTTTGCAAAACCAACAATATATTGATTAAATACACTTTTTAAAAGTCATGTCTGTTTAATGCTTTTCCCCTTTCACAGTTATGTAATGTTTTTGAATTATCTTTATTTTGATAAATATTCATATACGCAATTTTTTTTTAATTTATATTCCTCACACAACACAAAATTCATAAATACAAAATGAATGCGCAATTCATTAATCAGCATATATATATTGTAAGTAAAAGATTGAGAGTCCTACTATTTGATCTATTTCAAAGCACAGTATCCAGTATGAATTTGTATAGCGTGTGTGCTTGCATTAGCATTTCGTGGTGATGTAAATATAATCCACAGGACAACATGGAGGCCTTCTACAACACACCAGCCCTGGGGAAACAAGGCACATCCAGTTACCTCACCAAGGCAGTAATGATCCAGTTGCTTCAGGGAGAGGTGAAGCCCAGTAAAGATGACCCGTGTTCTGTCAGCTAACCACACACTCCTGTCAGCATTACTTAGACTGCCATACAAGCCCAGTCATGCTAACATAGCTTTGTTTTTGTCTGGAATATATTATATATATATTCTTTCAGGACCTTGGCAAAAGTAACTTGCTCACATTTGCATCTATTTTAAAAACCCAGTTAACCTAAACCAAGCGACTCATTTTACATGACTAATTCAAGGTCAAAATCCCCTGAAATCATCAAGGTACTGGACTAACTGCATGTCATTATTTCAGGATGTGGTCACACATAGTGTTGTAGATGTTGTTGGTTATGAAGCTAAGCTGTTTTGCAAGTGTTTTTATTTTGCAATAATTATGTAGTATACAAATTTATTTTGCATGTTTTTTGAACATGTGAGTTTACTTCAGAGCTTACTGTATGACTACTAGTTAATGTATCATGTGTATCACTTGTCTTTATGTATGTTTGAAAAGTGTTTTCATGTTTTCACCATTTTCTTAAACGGTATTTCCAGTCCATTATTACTGAAGAAAAATATATATTGAAAAAATAAACTGTCCGTTTTAACTTAATTGCAGTTTTCTCGCCTTTTCTCTCTGTCAGCTGCACTGAGAACCTCAAACCTTTTACAGAAACATAAAAGTTGTTTGTGCCGCATCAATAGTTATTAGGGAACTTCCCTGAGAAAAACCTCAGCAGAATCTTTTTTTATCAGAGTGAGTGGGTGTTTGGACCAAGATCCATATTTATCATGCCGTCCACAGCCTCTGCTTAGTGTATGTCAGAGCTATCAGAGGTCTCGGCAGTTCTCCAGAGGACTGAGTCCCAAACATACAATATATTGAACACAGAGACCAGACTGAGAGACTGAGGAATCTCTATCTGCCCCTGAGGCCTAATGAAAGCTTTGAATGGATGGAAACAAGATTACACACCGACGTTTAATGGCTGAACAAAGCTAAATTACAAGTTTTTAAGCCAAAATCTATCATATGCAAGTTTGGGTGGCTTGTTTTGCTGATTTGGGCAGACCATTTAAAAAATGGCTCGATCTATAAGAAGATGACTAATGTACATTAATGCACTTCCTCAAGTCTTACTGCATTTGTTTTTGATTTGTGTTATTAATCAGGGCACCATTACACCCAGTGCTACAGTACCTATCCAAATAATGTACGCCCCTGCACGGTCATATTTTAAATCAAGCCATCCACTTGAGGAAAGCAATAAAACTCTCTTAAATCCCTCATAAAAGCTAACAGACCCTTAAAGTCACTGTGTGTGTGTGCAGCTGAAGTATGGTCTGACAGGTCTGTCACTGTTGTCTCCTCTTAGTCCAGAAGAGGGTCACCTTTGGGTAGGTGACATGAGTGAAAAGGAGTTAATGTAATTCTTAATCTTTGCATCATATTAACACGCACTTAGCTGGTATTAGTTCTCTTAAGTATGTACATGCTTATTAATGATAGCCTACTTATTAAATTAAGGGCCATACTTTAGCATTCAAAACGTTAATATTGGGAAATATGGCAATTTAAAACTCTTTAGTATTTTAATTTATTTTAAAATTTTTATGTATTTTTAAGAGCTTTATTCTGATGGCAAAGCTAATTGTAGGCATGAAAATGGGGGTGGGTATCTTGGTCTCAGTCTTGGATGGTATTTATTGATTATTTAATATAAAGTTGAATTAAGCCTTTTTAAATCGTGAAAGTTGAGCGTCCCGCGGTCGTAGACCGGTTAGGCCATTTCTTCCAGTGGGACAATCCGCGTGGGAGAAGACGACAGGGGAGAGATGCACAATTTAATTTTGTGTTGTTTATGTGTCACCAAAGGCTTAGGGGTTGTTCACAGGCAGTGCGTTTTGTGCGCAAGCTCTTTATTTTCAATAGAGCCGCGCAGTTTAAAATTCAAAGCAGTAATGATTCTGTAACTGACAGCACCTTCATGGTTGCCTAGTAACAGCAGATGCTACAGAAGCGCTTTGAAACCCTGCCTCACATTTTACACGAGTTTTTAGACGCTTCATGTGAACGTACCCTTAAGAGAGTATGTTACATTTAATGCTAAAGTATCGTTAATGCTAATAAAAACGTTATCTTTGCAGAGTGTGTT
>JAUMHR010000295.1:2742811-2767841 GCA_032361145.1 Enteromius fasciolatus
AGTTAGGAATGGGATGGCACTTCAGTTCATAGAATGAGTAAAGGCAGGTGAGCGAATACTTTTGGTAATATAGTGTACCTCGTTCAAGAACATAAAAAAATCTTACTGACTAAAACTAAAGAGTAGAATGTATTCCACATGCAGTTCAGCCTCAGAGTTTGCTATTGGTTGCCTGCTCATAGCTTCCTTTTCCTCTGTATTCTGCAGTCAGGTCTTATCCGGTTCTCTGGCGAGGAACTTCTCATCACACCGCTACCACATCATTTGGCTTTACAACACAACTACAGCGCCCCCTCTGGACATCACCCACATGTCATATACAAGCGATCAGCCGAGCACAGAGTGCATGCCGATAAGACTAACTGGTCGAATAGTGTTAAATCAAACAACCCCTATGAGAACCGCCACCGTCATCACCAGCACCACCACCGTCACCATGAGTACCAGCACGGAAAGCTCCAGAGACAACACTTCTGCGGACGCCGCAAGCAATGTATGTAAGGGAATTTTCTCTTAGCTATATGTAGATGGAAAGTTCATTACACACTATATACTAGTGTCCATATAACAGTAAAGCCCTCTTGAGATATTTATACTGATTCCAAAAGCAAAACTACTGTGTCATTATTATCTGTTGTACTGAAAGAAATTGAATGAAAGCTTGGAAACAGCATGTGAAGTTAATGACTGTGTATTTCCTGGTCTGTCATCGCCTCTCCGGCGCTTTTATCAGGGAGCTAGCTTGGAAAAAGGAAAAGCAGTTATTTGAGGCAATTTCCAGTTTCTCTCACCCTTTTTCATGAGTTTCCGTACTTTTATCTCTCCACCTCATCCTAACTACAGATACTCCCAAGCCTCCTACAGAGGATCATTATGTCATGCCTGATGAGTTCGAGCAGCAAAGCCGGGTGAAGCGCTCAGAGATTACATCAAGCAAAGAGGGCAGCCTGAATGTGGAAACTCTGGTGGTGGCAGACAGGAAGATGCTGGAGAAACACGGCAGAGACAACGTCACTACCTATGTCCTTACTGTCATGAACATGGTGAGCAGAGCTGTCTGCAGCATTATTGTGAAAAAGACACCTTGTTGCATCATATGACTGTTTACATTTACTTTTACCTCTATACCTATAGTAAAATGCTTTTCTTTTTTGCTAAACAGGTCTCCAGTCTGTTCAAAGATGGAACTATTGGAAATGACATCAACATTGTTGTGGTCAGCCTCCTTCTACTTGAGAAAGATCCGGTAATATACATACATACAAAATACACACATTATTTCATATGTATATTTAAGGGTGTATTTTAGACTAGGCGTTCTGAACTGTACCTGAGCACGTTTGACTACTAAAGCCTGGTTCATTTGACTAGTGTGAGCGCTCCAGTAACCGTATGTCTGTCTCTGTGTGTCTGTATATCTAAACAGCCAAACCGACACAAAACTTAAACAATTCAGACTTCATTTGTTTCATAACTGCTCTGGTGATTCAAACCAGTAACTCATCTTTTTGAACACTTAAAGATGAGTCATTTATTGTCATTTATTATGTCACAGTCATTTATTGAATCGGACTATACTAGTTCTGAATGTCTCTTAATTCACTTAAAACAGCCAATTCATAATTTCATTTGTTTGTGAATAAATTCACGCTGTGTGTTTTTGATTGACAGGCACAAAAGAGTCATTTTTTGGGGAATACCGATCACACTGCATGTTTTTAATCTCATAAAAATGATTTATAAGAGTCATTTGTTTGCGAGTTAGAATATGCCAGTCACTGTATGCCTTTTATGATTCACTGCAGAGAATTGACATTGTTAGTGAGTCACAATAAGTTAGTTAGTTGTATTGTAACAATTGTAATTAGTTTTTGTATTGTAACACTTTCAATAAAAAATATGATTCATTTTGCTTTTGCAACAGTGCAAGAAAAGCTGGTTGCACAGCTAGTTTATTCTCATTAAAGGAAAACTGATTGTCATATCTGATTTTTGAAGTTTCCCAGACATTTTTTTGCATTTTTTCATACTTGAAAGATGCCTGATCATTCACTACTCTGTCTTCATTCTCTCACCACCCCTCTGAACACTTCATCTCTCTTGGCTTCACTGCTGTCAGCTGGGTCTGTCTATCAACCATCACGCAGACCAGTCACTCAACAGCTTCTGCCAGTGGCAATCAGGCCTGATAGGTAAAAACGGCAAGCGGCACGACCATGCTATACTGTTGACGGGACTGGACATCTGCTCCTGGAAGAATGAACCGTGTGACACCTTGGGTAAGGCCCTTGACGTTCACCTTCCAATGGCAAAAGTGGTTCATATGTTGTGATGTCAGCAGATAATTGAGTTGCAGGAGGGTGAATTACACAATGCCAAGGTTAGAAAAAGCTTGTGGTTGGTGATGTGTGTCCTAGTCTGCCCTCAAGCAGAGAACTTCACCTGAAAGAATCCAAGAAAGCTCAAATCCACTTTGCAGTCAGTTGGCAGCTTCTTCAGTTTTTGCTGTAGAGGCGTCAGCCAAATGTAATGAATTCAGCTCTAAAGCTCCAAACCACAAGTATGCATTTCTTTGAATGTATGGCAAAGGGGAAAGCACTGCTTTTAAATTGCCTCTCTATGATGTGAAACTCAAGTTGAAGCTGAGACCATACAGTCAGCAACATAGCCTAAAAGTGTGTTTATGCATTATGGGATTCTGTTTCAAATTCTATAGGTTTGAAAACATTGTGGTGTGTTTAGTGATACTTAAATGATGTATTACTGTTTCTGTAAGAAATTTGCATCATATCTTCTTCTTCCATCCATGTTCTTATCTTTCTGTGTTTTCTGACTTCCCGTTTGCAGGTTTCGCTCCAATAAGTGGGATGTGTAGCAAGTATCGTAGCTGCACGATTAATGAAGATACGGGGCTGGGTCTCGCTTTCACCATCGCCCACGAGTCAGGACACAAGTACGTTAACTCATGCTTTCAAGTCCCACACTATTTCAATTTGGAAAACCATATGCTGTGCAACAGGCAAACATTTTGTTTGTGTTTGCTGGTTGCCATTGTTATAAGGGGAAGTTTATGTTTGAGATTTTGTTTTTAAGACAGACGTATTTTGAGTCTTTCGGTCCTTTGGCACATTCTCAACATAAACTGGAATGAAATCTATTCTGGAGAACCATCAGGCTGATAACATGTTGTGGGATTTGTTATTCTCAGCAGTTCAAACATTCTGGTCAAGTGAAATGAACACGTGCCTCCAATGTGCACAGTGTTTAGGGCAAAATCTTCACCGGCCAACAGTCCATAATCACTCATTTATTGAGGAGTGGTCATTTAGAAACACATGGCACATCTTGCCAACACTGCTCAGGTCTGAATTTCGTGACTACAGTAAATATGTTTATTTTGATGAATAAGTTTGATTCTTACAGGGCTAATAAAAGTAAACATCTAAATGTGTGAGTGTGAATCATGTGACTTATTCATTAGAGTTCAGAAATCCTTGAAGGGGCTTGTGGGATGAAAGAGCTTTCGGTTATAGAGGTAATGTCCCACCTGACTCCAGGAGTGGTTTTTGTCCTGAGGTTGTACATTAATAGTCTCACTGGGTAAAACTCACAATCTCCATCTCTCCCTCCTTTTTTTGCCCCAGTTTTGGAATGATCCATGACGGAGAGGGGAATCCCTGTCGGAAGACTGAAGGGAACATAATGTCTCCCACATTGGCTGGAAATAATGGTGTTTTCTCATGGTCTGCCTGTAGTCGGCAATACTTGAACCGATTTTTAGGGTAAACTTTTACTTCTCTTGTCATCAAAAAGTGGTATATGAATACATTTTAGAAGTATATGTAGGCTATTTGTTTACATTTTTATTGTTGTATTTAATTTCCTATATATAAAATGAAGAGTTCAGATGCAAAAGCCTCTAAAAGCCATCTGGGTCAAAAATGAGATAATGATACTGTTCAAACATATTATATGTTCATCAAGTACTTTCACTTCAAATGGACTGAATCCCAGCCTCAAGCCATTGAGAAGTACCGTCACTTACATAGAACCCTATACGAAGGAGCTAGAAAGAAATGCTCATTTTAAAGAAAAACGCCAGGTGTACTTAGAGGCTTTTGCATCTGAAATCTTCATATATTTCTATGAATATGTGGTTTGGTTATTTAATATATACATATGTTTTTACAAATATGCAATATGTTGTCCCATCCCTTTCTTTGCCTGCGTCTGTGTTCACAGTACCGCTCAGGCTTCATGTCTCGTGGATGAGCCTAAGCACATAGGGCAGTACAAGTACCCCGAGCAGCTTCCAGGTCAACTGTATGATGCTGATATACAGTGCAAATGGCAGTTTGGCTCGAAAGCCAAACTGTGCAGCTTGGACTTTGTAAAGGTAACCCATAGATTATAAAATATGCCATTCTAGGCTTCTGATCATATTTGGAGCTTTGCTAAAATTAGTTTGAACGCAAGTTGGAAATGTACACCAAATCTTAAATAATTTGACTTCAATCAGTCCTTTTGACAAAATACAACGCCACAATAGAATTCAGTTTAAGTTCATTTATAGTCTCTGATATTTAAATGTGCTTCAACCTGTTATGTTTGTGTGTGGAGACATCATGATCAACACAAACACACATCTGAGCTTTGGAAAGAAAACAATCTACTGAGAGGAAACCCATTGCCTCAAAATCTACTCTAAGTCTTCATTCACAGGTTCAACAAAGATGGACAGGGCCCCCTTTGGCATCCGCTGTAGCCTTTAGCTTCTAACGCACACATTGATATGCAAATAGTTATGCTTGGGAAATGAACATTGTGAGAGTCTATCTGTGGGATTAGCTCTCATGCTATGGGCTTCCTCTTTCGGAGATCCCTGTTGCCTTTGTGTGCTTTGGAGACCTTGTATGTGCGCTGAAAAGAGTCTTGAACATCGACCTTGATGGAAGGCAGCTGTACATCTTAATTAAGAACGATTGTGGAGATAAAACCCAATGTTTTTGTTTTCTACACCCCCCAAACCATCCTGTCCTTGTCACACAGTAGTTGAGATGTAATTAGCCGTGGGAGCTAGCGGCGTTAGCTAGCCAATGATGCAGAGACCAGTGTTGCTAGCTTTTGTAAACCATGTCTCTCTCTCACTGTCTGCCAGATGCAATCGGGCCGTCGGCCAGCAGTGGCTGGTCTCCCAACCCCTCATCACCCATTATTATCGTCGTATTGTGGGAAGAAACAAAATGCAACGATAATAGCGTGTTTCTTTTGGGCAGCACAGTGATTGATTTTGACAGGCTTTTTTATTTGTTGGGAAAGTTGATTGGCCGTTGCTGTAGAAACAAGAGGTCAGTGTGTTGAGGTGCAAGCCAGGGAGGTTGAAGGGTTCCCAGCGGGTGTAGGCCCGTTTTTGACTGTGCTCTCTCTGTGTTCTTGCCCACCAGGACATCTGTAAATCATTGTGGTGCCACAGAACAGGACACCGATGTGAGACCAAGTTCATGCCTGCTGCTGAGGGCACCATCTGCGGACCAGACATGGTGAGTGAGTGCTTGTCTGTTCACCCTGAACTCACTGAACCACTTTCAAAGAGGAACATGAACTGACCAGTCTCTCACCATCTTTCTTCATGCGCACATGTGGTATTGTTTTCTGCTTTGTGTAAATGTACCGTAAGGACAGTTGATCCTTTCCACTGGTTGATGGGGATGAGAGGTGCTGATGTGTGGGACTGTGTGGCTTGGCTATGCAGAGTCCTGCTGTCCAGGTGTAACTCTGGGACCCATCCCAAACCAGCAGGCTCAAGATCTTCACAGAAACACGTTCTCCATTTCCTCACTTTCCCTTTCATACTGTGTCTTCTCTTTGACATGGAAAAACTCTGTCTGATAGTAGTCTGCTATCCCTGTTAAAAAACAAAAAGTTTAAGCTGGTCATGTGCTGGTCCTAAGCAACCATAGCTCCTGCTATGGACCAGCTCAGCTTGTAACCAGCTCAGGACCAACTAAGGACCAGCATAAACCAGCTGGCATGCTTCAAAGCCTAACCAGCGCCAAACCAAACACACATTTTGGAGACTGTTTCAAATGTAAAAAAAAAAGCAAAGACTAACCAAGAACCACACTTATTTATAATACTGAACACATATACAGTTGATGTTGTGAAATAACATAAATTATTACGAGAAATTGTCATAATCGCAAGACTGGAAGATATAAAAACTATGAAAAAGGTTGTAAAAGTCACAGTATTTAAAAAAAGAAAAGAAAACTAATGCAGAAACAGGCCTTCATACATTGCTGATCAGTGTTCACGATTTTTTATTTTTGAATAATGCAGTGGTGCCGGAGAGGGCAGTGTGTCAAATTTGGTGATCATGGTCCTAGAGCAGTGCATGGCCAGTGGTCGGGCTGGTCTGAGTGGTCTGACTGTTCACGCACCTGTGGTGGAGGGGTCATGTACCGAGAACGATCCTGCAACAGCCCCAGGTAACCAAACACCCACACACATATATATAATTATTATTTATTTCTTGTTGGTTGTTTATGCTAATTAAAACTATCATTGCAGTAAAAAGTTAATGGTACTTTTTCATCTCAAGGCTCCCATGAATGGTAGATTAGCTGTGAATGGTAGAAGCACATGCTTTTCTTGACCAACTGACCTACTGCGACTCCTAGATTACCCCTGAGCTCTGACACACTGAGTAATCTTGGATTAAGTGTATCTTGGTATGTCATTGGTATGTCATAATATAAAGCAGGATTGTTTAAGATTTGAGTGTCTGTCAAATTTTGTGCGTTTAGTTTCAGGTGCTTCCTTTCTGTATGTGGTGGCAGGTTTATTTGAGATTGGGTTTCTATAGACCACATGTGGCTCTACATGTGGTTTGGTCAAGCTGATGGAACATAGAATTGTGCTTCATCAACATTTGGCTGTCTAGAGCATCTTAACATATTTCTGTTGGAATAAGACATACTTATAATGCCTTAGACAGCCAGACCAACATGTCTGACATGAACAGTTCCAGTAAAGAAAGCAAGAAAGCAAGAAAGAAACTATTCAAAGTGATGTGAGTCTAAGTGGAGAATTTCATCAATGCCCTGGAAATACTCAGCCCAAAAATCATTGTGTGTTTGTTAAATAGGGCTCATACGAAACATTAAACTGGGCACATATCATTTATATTATCCATTGTGATCTCAAGTGTTTAGGTAGATTTAAAGATTAGGTTGATTTAAAAATGCTTTAGACGCACAGCATTTGGACAGATGCTCCTAAACTAATGCTTTTTTCGAAAGCATATTGCTAGAAAAGTGCAGACGTATTGTAAGACAATAAAATATTTTCAGTGTGAGTGCTTTAATGTTTTAATTTTTGTCCTGATTTGGTTTCACTTTATTTTGATACAAGTAACATTGCACCTAAATATCTACCAACTCTCAATAGAGTGCTAGCAGAGTATTAGTAGACTGGTAGGGTTAGAATAAGTTGATATGTACTTGCAAAGTTACTTATAGTCAGTAGAGCGTCTTTTGGGAGACTATCACAATAAAGAGTAAGCAGATATTAATTAGAGAGGGTACTAATATTCTAATGAGAGTTAGTTGACATGTAGGTGCAAAGCTACTTATTGTCAACAGATTGTTCAAAAGGGACCATCAAAATAAAGTGTTACCCCTGATTTTGTTGGTCTATATTAGTTCAATGACATCTGATTCACAGAGAGCGGCTTAGCTGGGCTTGTTTTTAAGGAAGAATTTGCACTATAATCAGGTATTAGCCTCCATTTTCTTTATCAGTGTTATCCCTCTAATGGTTTATTAAAAATGAGACAATATCGCTGCTTTTAACGCTGCAGTCAAGTGTACTGTGATCATTGTAATGGACTTCTTTCTAAGTTGCTGTGAACATCTGCCTCCATTCTGGCTCCGTTCTAAGTTCATGTTAACCAGAACATTTTATTTGTATCATTTCACTCTGAAATTTTTTGAAAAAAAGGCAAACTGATGGACAACTTCCCTTGCGGCTGTCAGACAGCACCTGCAGCGGAATAGGTGTTGGTATGTCTTCTGTTTGTGGCGGTGAGGTTCAAGGGGAATCCCCATACTCATCACTTCAGTACAAGGTCCTCAGGAGATAGCCGTTGAAGCCAGAGGCATGAGATGTCATCTCACTCAAGCAACATTTATCAATAAATATGATCTGATAAATGTGCTCCCATGACTTTATCCATACTCAGCTGCCAGATTTACAGGTTCATATGTCTTTGATAGGATTGTTTGAGGAATACATCTCTTGGCAACAGCGCAGTGGAGATGGTTGTTGATAGGACTGCTGTTTTGAAGTTTGTTTACCATACAGGACACAGTGTTAACTAACAGTATGGGTTAATGCACCATTAATGCACCATTACCAGAGGGCAAAGTTAAAAAAGTAGGATGCATGTACAATCATCCTCAGGACTTCGGAAAGCCCCTAACAAACAAACGTTTAAATTTCAGTGCATCATTGTTTGATTTTGTTCATTTATATGTGGAGGGCTCTGTTTTAATGACTTGACTTTAAAGTGGATATCTAATGGCTAACAGTGTGGGCATAATGAGAGTTTGATTAAAAAAGGAGGTCTTAGAGATGGGAGATGTATTGAGAGAGTGGGGTAGAGATGAATGTGTGGGGAGCTTTGGAGAGATTCATGCAAGCAGACAGACAGGGTGACCCTATTTCCTCAGACGTTTGCACTTATACTGCTGTTCTGAGAATTAACCTTACCAGTTGCAAATATGACGCTACAAAGTCTTGTAGACAAAGAGAAAAAGAGAACAATGTTTTCCTTTGCCAGCAACTCTTGTGTGAAGTTGTAGCACAAAATTGATTTGGGCACAGTTATTTCAACGTCTAATCAGAAAACATGCACTTGGTTTCCCCTCCCTCCTGCCTCTCCTCTTTCAAGCTCTCTCTGTGCTCTGTGTGTTTTTGTAACTGCTTTACCATATGGGCCCATAGTACACTGTCGCTAAAGCTCTAATAGGATCAGTCTGAAAGCCTGCTCCAAAAACAAAAGCAGACGTGCACAAACAGCCGTCTGACAGCACTGCTAGACTATCATTAAAAGCACTCACTGACTTCTGACACTTGAGGAATAATTTTTCAATGCAACACCCATAGATTAAGGGTTTCCAGACTTTTTAATGCCAGGATGCAGCTAGAAAAGTTCAATCTTTGAATATATAGTTGCTGCCATATTTTTGTAGGGCTACCTACACCACTCTGCTTCCCTCAACAAAAAACTATATTATTTTTCCATTGGCCTTTGGATTATTGCAAAAAATAAGCTTGGTGACCTACAAAAGTTTATGATTCGTATATGTTTGGGTAAAGACAATCTTCACTAATTAACACAGATTTTATGAACTAAAATGAGGCAATAAATACACTCTACTGTCATACAACTTCAAAGTCACCCACAAATTTTCGACCAAGCTTTTAATCTTTACTTTAAATTTACAAGCTGTAATGTTTTAGTTAACGTAGTTTGCAAGGAGCTGAGTATAAACACAATGAGGCTGTGAGCACACTAGTGAGTGCTCTGTAGTCTTATTTAGCAACTTGTTAGCTACAACTTTATTTCAAGGCACTATTCAGAAATAGTGCTTAAACTTAAAACAGCTTAAACAACAAGTGGGGTAAAATAACATGTAAAAATATGCTGAACTTGTATTAAACACTGTCCTTATTGCAGGCATTTGACCAAAAACCTATTGAGAAATACAAAAATGGCAAAATTTAATTTAGTAAGTGATTCAGTAGGCACTTGGATGGATTTGTTAAATCAATAGAATCAATTCATGAACTTGATTCGTTCAGATCTTTGTAAACAATTAATTAAAATAATCAGCTCTTTAGAGTCATTTGTTCAGCTGGTTGCACCGTATGTTTGTTTGCATTCATGTGAATGCACCACAATTCTAGTGACCCACTTATTCCCACTCTGCAAGGTCAATACCCACAGTTTGAATAGCGCTTTTCTAGACAATGCAAGTAGCCTATGTTGTCAGTTTTCAGAAGAAAAGTCATTCATTTATCTCACTGTGTGTTTTCCCCATGCTTTTTCTGTTTGATCACTGTACATGAATAAAGATGATGAGTGATTTTTAGAAGTGCATGGAAGGCTCATCTGTCCTCTCTGTGAGCGGTTTTCTAACCTCAAGTGTGAACATGCAATAAAAACCTAAAGGCCAGAGACTAAAGGAACATGCACAGGCACACACACACACACATTGACAGGCCCATGGCTCAGTCCTTTGCTTTGAGGTTAGGCAACAAGAGGGTACCCAAGAGTCTTCCACTTTAAAACATGCAGCCATGCCGCAAGCATGCCTCCGCTCTTACAGCCTCAGTTACAGGAGAACCGCTTTTCCCTCAGGAAAGATGGTGATTGTGTGCCTCATGTGGCACTTGGAGGCATTCCTGTGGTGTTGGGAGGAGGCTACCGCTCTTCTCCAGCCTCAAGCTGCCTCAGCAAGACAGGGTGACGGTTTGAACGCATTGTCCAGAGCCTCAGGGCTGACCTTTTATGATATCCAGCCTTGCTTGAAAGAGTTGGCCATTACAGGTTTTAGAAGAGTACAGATAAATGTACTTCCATCTTGTTCCAAGCAGGTTTATGTTAGCTTGGTGGTTGGTTATCAAACTAACGGAGTAGTTAAGAAATCATGGTTGGGGCCATCCAAAACAAACCATTTTTTAACCAGGTTTTCTATTTGGCTGCGAGCAAGTCAACTCCAATAACACAATGTGTAAAGTACATCAGCACAGCTGCGTGTTTTCTTGTTCTCGTTGAAGTTTATTATTCAAAAATCATAGCTGTTGAAAACACAGACGAGGCCAAGTCATGAATGGAATTGTATCCCAAACACTTTATATCTTTTACAGCTGTCAGTTTGGATGTGATTGAGTCAGACACATCACCGATAACGCACAAAGACATTCCCTTAGTGCAGATGCTAATGCACATCATATGAAATGCATCTCACCCCTCTTCCAAAAAAGACAGAATGGCTGTCATTCCTCTCGCGTGTAGAATGCTTGCTGAGGCACATCTGTTTCTTCTCTTTTTCTTGCTCTCTATCCTTGCTTCCATGTTCGCTTGTGCTAATTGCTGGTTGTTTCACCCAAGCCCACAGCACAACGGCAAGTTCTGCCAAGGCCCCAGTCGACTGCACCAGCTGTGTAACACCAAGCCATGCCAGCCCAGTGGAGTGGACTTCAGAGCTCAACAGTGCGCCGAGTACAACAGCAAACCCTTCAGGGGATGGTACTACAAATGGAAGCCATACACCAAAGTGGAAGGTATGGGAGATATTTGGGCATTAATGCATTCATTACGAACAAAAGCAAATGTCTCATTAACAGCTGGAAGGGAGCACAGTAAACCTCTGCTGTGGGTTCAAAATCCCCATGCGTCTTCATTTACTGGACGAGCGAGACTCACACTTATTTTTTTTCAAAAAGGAATGTATTATAAACGAATGAGTTCAGTCAGCTTTTATAAGTTTTAAGTGTTTAAAAGCCTCTCAAATTTGTTTAATCATAAATAAAGCAACAGTAATATTGTTAAATATTATATTTAAAATAGCAGCTATTACTGCAGTCTTACATGCCATACGATTTTTCAGAAATCATTCTAATATGCTGATTTGGAGACATTTTGAATTATTATCATCCATGCTGAAAACAGCTGCTTAATATTTCTGTGGAAACAGTAACACATTTTTGGTCACAATTCCTTTATGAACGGCATTTGTTTGAAATAGTTTAATTGTGTAAAACCTGTATTGTCACCTTTTCATCAATTTAATGCGTTATTGTTGAAACAATAAAAAATAAAAATAAACTTACTGACCCTTAAACCTTTTAATGGTAGCCTATATGTAACCTTGTCCTACATAACTAACAGCAAACCACAAAAAAACAAAACAAACATTAATCTAGTTTTAGCTTAGTTTTTAATACCCTGTTATCTGAGTCAGCAAGAACAGCTGTGTTTTTAAATAGTAATCATTCTTATTAGTTTCTGACACTCTGTATTGAGATTGTTACATAGGACAAATAAATTCCACCCAAGCAATTTATCTCCCCTACTGTGTGTTGTCTAAGCTGTGCATGGATTTGGACTGGAAACATGTATCCACTCGTTCTGTGAGTGCAGTGCACTGATCATCCCTGTGGGCAGGTTTGGACCTGAATAGGACCCTGTTTGTGTATTAGGGATTTTTTTTATGACTTAGCGGACTGGGAGTGAAAAAGGCAAAGTATATTGGGTATTGTCCTGTCAGAGTTTTCCAAAAAAAAAGAGAAATACCAGTAAGGTGAATACTAGTACAGGTGTTAGTGTAACCCCTCCAATTCTATTCGCTCTGAGCTGGATTCCAACTGGCATTCTGATATGGGAGGTGGATGCGGTCACTATGATCCCAAAGACCACAGTCTTTAGTGTCAGTCGCTAATGTGCCTCTTCAGATCAGGGGAGGTTTTACCTGCATAGCTACTAACTGGCCTCCATTACATTAGAAAGCACTTGCCCCAGTTTGACTGGGATTTTGGAGTTAGATCAAATAGGATTAACCGCTGACGTGTCCTGTTGTTAAGTTTCGCTTGCCCTCCTCTTTAATTTTAAGGGCGTTATTCGGCTTTTATTGTTAGGTTTACTGTTGTTTAGTTTTCTATTCTGCTAGAACTCTAAGGCTGTAACAGCATCATTTGTTTTCCTTTGACATAAAAGCACAATAATAATGATCGAATATGATCCTTAAAAGAAATCTAACTGTTCACACTGATCAGTTGTATTGAATGAGCCTGGATTTGTGTGTGGATGCAAATGCATCTCTGATAGGTCCATATTTTTCTCTCGGTAGGAGAGTTGGATAGAGTCTCCTCTCTTGCATTCGAGCTTTATGGGCAAATTTTAGTGTAACGCGTTCTGTGGCTGTTCTCAACAACATGGTGAGCCTTCCAGTTGTTTCACAGTCAACCACAGACAGCTTAAACATGGGCTACTAGGCAGTAGTACAAATCTGCATTCTGCATTAATGATGTGTGACGGATAGCAGTGCAAATTCTGTTTTGTGTATCGATGACTCTCAGGCTAAAGGTTAATGGTAAAGGTATAGTCATATGGGGTCATATGGGAATTGATTTGTGGTTTGTGGGTTTGTGCATGCTTTTCAAAGAATTGGTTTCCATTTAACAAAATGGTCCACCTGCATTTTGTCTGAGAAATGTTCAGGGAATTATGGCTCCATGTCTTCTCATGCGTGAGACTTCATAGCAGCATGCTGAGGGTACCAGTACACAGCTTTAGAAGATCTAACTTAAAATCACTCTGAAGCTATAAGATCTAATGACCCCATTCATCTCCTATCTAGAAGAGGACATCTGTAAGCTGTACTGCATTGCCGAGGACTTTGATTTTTTCTTCGCTATGTCCAGCAAAGTCAAAGATGGGACGTCTTGCTCTGACTACAAAGGAGGCGTGTGCATTGATGGGATATGTGAGGTATGTGAGGATGTGATGATTCTGAGATGGTCATATATGGGGTATCAATTGATTGACATAAAGATTTTGTTATATTCATCAGGCCCAGTGGGCTAACCTGTGCGTGTCAGTTAAAAAATGTTGTTTTAATAACTTTTCCTGTGTAGCCGGTGGGCTGCGACCAGGTGTTGGGATCAAAGGCCGCTTTGGATGCCTGTGGAGTGTGTAAAGGAGACAACTCCACCTGCAAGTTCTACAGTGGACAGTACACCCTCCAGCACAGAGCCAACGGTAAGGCTCTTGCAGAACATGTTTCTTTCATACCGTCTGATCTTCTGACAAATCAATATTTGGAAGAGAATAACAGGGTTCAAGAGAAAGAAACAAGGACTAAATCATTATAAAATAATAGAAAAATACCTAAAGCGGCGGTTCTTACCTGGAGTGGTATCAGTGTGGAAAACCATTGTGCTGCTTCTTATTTTAGTGCTCTTGCTTTAGAGCTCTTGCAAGTCTGACACCTCATCGCTCTCCTCCGATTGAAGGAGGTGATAATGCATCAGCTCAAAGATGCCTGTTCCCTCTGGCCTTTAAAAATGCAGAAACCGCAAAAGTGAGCAGACATGGCAAACCTATTTTCCCCTTTTTCCATCTCTTCAGAGTATTACCCTGTTGTGATGATACCTGCTGGAGCGAGGAGCATCAGGGTGCAGGAGATGGAGATCTCCACCAGCTACCTGGCTGTCCGCAGCCTGAAGCGCGGTACCTATTACCTGACGGGGGGCTGGACGGTGGACTGGCCTGGCAGGTTCCAGTTTGCAGGAACCACGTTCAACTATCAACGCTCTTTCAACCGGCCTGAGACCTTGTACGCTGCAGGCCCCACTAATGAGACCCTACTCTTTGAAGTGAGTCACCCCCGTCCCCGTTCGGCCTGACACCTGTTAGCGAATTAGCCATGACAGGGTCTTGGCAAGAGTGCCGTGGTCATTCGGTCAGATGAAAACAAGGCTGAGAGACAGTGGGTGAGTGAGAGAGATGAGAAACAAATAGAGATAGAAGAGAAGGCACACAAATGAGTCGAACGGGCAGACTAACACCTCAGTTTGGGATTAATTGCAGGCCAGAGCCGACGTGGTCATTGTGACTTTCATCTTCAGTATGTAGGGATTCGAGATCAAACGGTGCGACAATGTGAATGGCGCTAAGCTTTGAACTCGCTGCACTCTGTGCTCTTGCTAATAGTCAGCGCAGGGCACCGCTTACATGAAGGATGACGGGTATGGGTTCAGATGACCTCTGAGCTAAGATAGTAGTAAGGATGCTTCATATATTTGCAGAAATCTGAAGTGGGGAGGAGAGAGATCATTTGATTTCAGAAGAATCATTTAGTAGTTCTCTGTACTCATATATAATGTTACATGAGCTCTTGGATAGAACATTTGCTCATCCACTATGCAGCATTATTTATATACTACAGTTTATATATTTGTTATATCCAGGCCAAGAAAAAAATGTCTGAAGGGAAACAGCTTTGCTTACGTTGAGGTATGGGCAGATTAATAAAGTCTTGAGATTATGTCAAGAGATTTACATCAAGCTCAAGAAAACATTAAGTTAAGATTTCAAGTTGATGTCAAAGATTGAATGAATCATTTGAACTCTAAGAAAGATTGATATGATGGCATATGACTTCACTTATCAGTTAAAATAAATGCTAATCCATCATATCATACATCCAATTCTCACCTCAAGCTGTTTCATCCATTTGGACTTTACACCGTTTGGACTTGACACTATAATTGTGCAAGCTGTACAAAAGTTAGGCATGCTTCATTTAATACTCTTTTTGATCTTATTTACTGGCCTTTGATCTGCACTGCCCTCAACCTGTGCTTTATGTGCACGCAGCATTCCCCTTCAGCCCACATGCCCTCTCTTCATTACGTTTTCCCCAGGGTGGGTGGTGGCAGTAGAGGTCTGATTTGCAGATGAGTTGGCATTAATCTCTCTAAGTATGCTCTGTAATTTCAAAAAGAAGAGGAGGGTAGAGAGAGATTAAAAGATTAAGACTTCTGCAATTGAACTCAATAGATCAGAGAGGCTTGGGGTCACGATTCGAGGGAAGCAGCTGGTCAATTATGCTTGGCTTTGGAAAATGGATAAGTATCAGCTTCAAGACACAGAAAAATGCATTTCGAGTAATGTGAATGTAAACGTTGACTTGGTTCCAGAGCTTGTAATCAGCTCAGCAATGTGGATTGAGAGGCACTACATGAGACATAACAGAGCAGTTCCCTTCAAACTTGACGTACTTTTAATGATTTGTTCAAGTATTGACATTTTTGTGGCATGTCTTAGGAGGGTCATTCATTTAGATGTGATCTGTGCTTGAACTCATCAGTCTTTCTTTCACTTGTTTCTTTTTGACTGTAGGAACTGCTACACTTCTACACAGATGGATTTTTGTGTAGTAACCCTATACTGAGAGTGCTTGATAATGAACCTGTCCTAGTAGTCCTGTTCAACAGAGTTTAGTAATTACCCCATATTTTCCATCATTATTCAGAATGACTAGAACGAAAGATAGAGATGATGTGTCTAGAGCAAGCAGCATTGCAACACAAGACAAAAGACGATACAGGGAAGCATCAGAAAACTTGCTTTTACAGTATTTGGATTATGAAGGATGTTTTGCATGTTGAATCGATGTTCAAAATTGTGATTCTTGTTACATGTGCTAAGAGTGAAACTCTAAACTTCCTATATCAGAGCACAGACATGGAGCAGTGGACTCTTGTGGGTCTTGACACTGGATCAGAAGAGGTAGAGTTTCCCCATGTGTTGTATCCATAGTCAGATGGCTAGCCGGATCACAGATGGATCAGAGACCTCCTCTTGAGCCTGATTCTGGAATAGCTGCTCTGTGTTGATTGCCAACTGTAAATCTAGACCAGCTTTGAACAGGCTAGCGTGCAGGGTCTCATGGACCGCTTCCAGGGCAATAGATTCAGCCTGGACACTCAGTGGGAGAGTGAGCCAAGATACAGTATTTTAAAAAGTTTGCTAACTCGCCACTGTGTTTTAATATACTTCCTCTGGAAATCCTCCATCCTTCAAATTCCACCTTTTTTGATTCACACAATGTCTTCTGCTGTTCTGTTGATAGGTGCTTTCCACCTCTACAGGTCTGGACTTACTTGAGTTACTTTCAGTTAGTGGTTCAGTCTTAACATTCATCTGCATCTCATTGAGCATGAATCCGTAACTCTCCATCTGTAATGTCAAACACATAGGCATGACACTATATTGAACCCAAGTTTGGCTAGTAAAGATTTTGAATGGAAGAACCCTATAATCTGACAGAGCACTGAGACTGGTTTATTGTGTTTATTGTGACTGACTTAAGAATAATCTTCAAGCAGCAGCCTGCCACACACTTCCTGTTCAAAACATTAACTGAGGGTAAATCTATAGTAATTAGAGGATGGGTGGCATCTGCCTAATCCGCTGCTTAAGTTCACACTCTTACTTAAGAGAATTTGGGCAGCCTTGCAATTACTTTTGGATCGTGTAAACATTGCTGCAATGCTTCCATGACCCTCAAGATTCGATTGAACCTTGTTTAGCTGCTTTGTTTATACTCTACATATAGTTTGGTGGTTTACCAGTTCCAGTGAATTTGGTGTCATTGCATTTTTATTACAAATAGTCTGGGGAAATTCCCCTTGTGGCAAATTCTGAGTAAAAACAAAGGTCCTCTTCTTGTCGGAGAACTTTTCCACTCCATTAGAGTTATCCTTAGGATGTCCTCAGTGGCCTTGGGCACGGATTTAGTCAGAAGCTGGCTGAACTTCCTCTGTGGTCCTGTCTCACTTGAATGACTACAAGATCTTCTCCAGCCACTAAAACTACAGCGTACAGGCCTACTGAAATATAAACATCAATGTCAAACTTGCTGGAAAATAAAGTCTCACAGTAAACCACTATGTGAAAGTATTCAGATTCACCCAGCCCAAAGTTTGGTCCACTTGTGCCGTTTTCCAAGCTGACAAGCTTCAGTTCAAACACATAGACAGTCTAATTCAAGCATCTCTTTAAATCAGGGTCACCAGGAGCACTAGGTGTCATCTCTCAGTCCCAATGGAGCTACAGCCACAAAACAGCAGCAGACACTCTGGCACCTTCTGCCTTGCCTTGGAATATGAGAACATTAACAAGACAATCAGCATAACTGCATGCACTTTAACAGCTCATTTTCTTTCAGATTCTGTTAATAATTTAGTTTTTAAACAACTAAAGCTCAATCATACCATCGCACTACAAGTGGCCTCATTATCCTTTTTATATTTTAATATATTTTAAAGTTATTCCTGTGATGGCAAAGATACAATATTCCAGTTTTCAGTGTCACATAATCTTTTAGAAATCATTCTTATATGATTTGTTCTAAAATATTTCTTATGTGTAATTATTATCAATATGGGAAAAAAGTTCTAACAGTTATATATGGTAATGCATCATGGACTGTGTTTGTGTTTTTAAGGAGTCTTTTATGTTTGAAGAATGACCTTATTCTAAATAGAAATCTTTTGCAACAACTTACATTTTTTTAATTAATTTAATGCATCCTTGCAGAATCCAAATATTTCCTATAATATTTCTAGCAGTTTCTCCAAATTTGTAACAGTTGTGTATACTTGAATAAGCAGAAACCTGTTTCTTGATTGATTTCGCTAACCCATGACCATCTCTTCTCCTCCACAGATTCTTCTTCAAGGTAAAAATCCTGGTATATCATGGGAGTACACTCTACCCCATCTGGAGAAGAAGCACAACTACACCTGGTCCGTGGTGCGCTCTGACTGCTCTGCACCTTGTGCTGGGGGTGAGTGGATGCTGTATGTTCGGTAAATGTTTGCTTTGTTGATTCAAGTGTGATAGAGCAGAGTTTCTGTGGTTGTGTGTCGGCGAGGAAGGAAGTGTATTCGTGTATTTGCCCAGGTCCATTAAATGCACCTTTGTGAGCAGAGTAAAAAAAACAAAAGTGCATCCCTCCTTCCTCCAGACCTTCGAATCACATTGGCTCATCTCTGTGGTAGTGGCTCCTCCATTCACAGTCAGTTGTCTGAGTGTTGGTGGCAGACAGACAGCACTATGACATGCCCAGAGCACAGATCTCTATCTGCGCTCTCACACAGTTTCATTCATGCTTTTCTTTAGAGCAGACCTCTGGGCCGCCCCTCCTGGCCTCTCACACTGACAGAGGCCCGGCTTTGTTTGCCACAACAGAAGCCACGCTACAGTACTGCCATTCATCCTGAGCTCCCATAATCCCCAGAAAGACTATTCACGGACAGTGTGCTCTAAGCTTTCCTTTTCAAACGATTGCTCAGAGGATGCATTAGTTTATCGCATGATAAAGACTTATGTTAGGCTGGGTTAGAGAGATAGATCTCACCAAAATATCCAAAGAGAGTAGTTGCGTTTATGCTGACTATTTCTCTGTATCTCTTTCTAAATCTCTCAGGTCGGGTCTCGACGAAAGCCATTTGTTTGCAAGATCTGAACATGCAGGTCAACTCTTCACTCTGCAATCCTGAGACCAGACCTGCGGTGGGCTCTCACCTGTGCAACACACAGTCCTGCCCTGCTTAGTAAGAGTCTCTTTGTGTGTCTGGTGTGTGCGTGTGTTATTCTGTCTGACTTCCTTGTCCCATGCTTGCTTCTTGCCAGCAAGGTTGGATATAGGTTTAGCTAAGTTGGAGTTTTTAGCTCCCTTTTAGTTTTTTAATTTGAATGGCTCACACTCAACACTGGTCGTTGAATTGGAAGTTAAATTGGAAAGCAAACAAATATAAATACTGAACACAAGATATTTTAAACTTCTTTAAAGTTGTGATTGCACCTTTTTCCACATAGAATAAATTTCACATACAGTACATCCTTGTGAAACCGTAAAAAGAAAAGTAATATAGGGCGGGTACTACCTGAATGCAAGCTTGCAGTTGATTGTAAGAAAGGAGCAGTGATTAAGTGGATGCAACAAGGTTGGTTATTTGACACCAATTACATTTCGATGCCACAAAATGAAAAAAATAATATTAATAGTAATAATCTGCTTCAGTCATTTTCACTGTAAGATCTTGTTATGACAATGACATCACAAAAAAAGTCACAACGTCAAAAAAGTTAACATATATAAATGAATTATGCACATCAAGAACAATAACATGCATTTAGGAAAAATTATATATATATTTTTTTCATTTCATACTGATGTCGAAGCCTGGCACATGACATGCAGATTTGTAGGCTAAATCGTGCGCACAATTTACTATTTTCGGTTTGCTAAATTGTGCGCACGATTTATAAATCGAGGGAACAAATTAATAAATAGTGCACACTATTAAGCTAATAGAGGGAATGCATTAGCAAATCAAGTGTACTATTTAGGAAATTGAGGGAACTAAATAGCAATAGCATGCACGTTTTAGTAAATTGTGAGCACATGTTACTGTTTGTTTTCCTGGATGTCATGTGCGGGGCTCCGCACTAATTAGATCTTTATGAACCTTCCTTTTCTAGCTAAAAATATGTAATTGAATTCAATTTCCTTAATTTCAAACCAGCTTGCTACTTTAATTCAAATTCAAACATGGAAATGGTGTACAACCCTGCTTTCCAGCACTATTGGTGGGCACAGTGCCCTGGTATGTCTGTGTGAAATCAGTTGTGGAGGCTTCAGCTTGAGCAGAACCCAGCTTAAAGCTCTGAGAAGTCACGTTCTTCTTTGAGTTCTTTTCTCTGTTTCATTCCTTAAAGAAAACAGGATTAACATAGCCTCCAGACAGAGACTGACTGTACCCTCACTACCCAAACTCCAGCTCCAAGCCACAGCCTGCCACACATGCACCTCTTAAATTATACAAACTCAAACCCACATGCATACATAAACACAGCAGCATTCACAATAAGGCACGTGTATATATATATATACACACACACACACACAAATACTAGTCTTTCATTCTGTCTTGCCTGTTTGTTGATTACAGTGAATTACTACTAAAATATTCCAAGAAATGAAGCCATATTTATTGAAGACTCCCACTATATTTACAAGAGTTATGAGTGAAAGGATAAGTGTTATATATGGATTGAGGAAGATAAATGGAAAAAAGGCACCTTACAGAAGTTGATGAATGAATTGGATAGAGGCATTGTACTGTGCGAAAAACATGCTTAATGATCCTTTAGCATGAAAAAAAAAGAGAATGAAGAGCAGAGACCGTCTCTCTAGGGACCCTGGGAAAAACATTTTCAGTCTAGGTGTCAGAAACCTCCTCTGGGCTCTGGAGACTATAAAAGGAACTGCTCAAAACAGCTTTTCTCTGGCTGTCTCAAAGCTGAAGTCAATCTGCCGGTCCATCTTCCTTTTGAGAGTCCTGCCGCCATTCTTACAAGAGCAACACTTGACTTGATTTACTGATCTCTTGCCTTACAGAGGCATCTACATACCCAGCATCCCTCACTTGCCAGGGTGAAAGGCATTGACACACCATTCTGGAACTCAGATAACAAATCACCCCTCCTGGCTTTCCTCCCTCCCTCTGTCCTTCTCGCTCTCTCTTTCTCTCTGGCCTTTCATCGTGTGAAATGTTGGCTGCGACCGATTATAATGTGCGAGGCGATGCTAAAAGGGGAAATCAAGACCATATGATTGTTTCCTTACAGCAACAAGCTCTAACCGATTTGGCTTGTCCCATTCAAAGTCTGACAAATAGTCCAATAACAGTGTAATTGAAAACAACGGCAGGGTTGACGGGAGATCAGCGTGTCTGCGGTGGTGCTGGATATGTTGAGACAGACTGCACAGTTTCTCATCACTCACCACCACTGTCTGCCTGTAACCCTATGACACTTTAACTTGGTGAGAGGCTTTGATTACCAGTAGAGATTACTAGTGATTCCAGACTCCACAACTCAATGACTTCACCATCCTGCGGGTCACACAATGAGTTAGTTAGCCACATTGGAAAAGCTGTTAAAGGGATAGCTCCTCCAAAAATTGTTGTTTGTGTCATTTTGTGAAAACCTGTATGACTTCCGCAGAACACAAAAGCACACATTTTGAAAAATGTCTTTGTCCTTGCAATGAAAGTCAGTGTTATCTTCGTAATATTTTGGTTTGTCTGCTGCGGAAGAAAGAAACCCATACAGATTTGGAACGAAATGAAGGTGAGCAAATGATGAGAGAGTTTTCATTTTCCAAGTGCTTTTCAAATGTAGGTATGAGTACGACAGGGTATTATGTTAAATCTTAAATGGCCTTGTGCTTTTTCTTCTCTCTTCATGAGATTCCCACCATTCAGAATGGATTTTCTTCTCTCGGTGTAGGTCATACTGTAAGTGTGTTTATTGTTCAGAGAGACAGGTCCTAAATCCCACAGTTACTAATGACCTCCCCCACTGTATGCAGAGCCGAGTCCATTTCCCTGCATACTGAATGACATCACAGCCTTACGATATCGACTACAGACTCTCGGAACATTATTTGTTTTGAGGCATTATGCTCTTTGATTTATTACTGCTGAAAAGAGGAAAACTGAAAAAAGGGTGCAGGAAAGGGAAAATAAATAGACCTTTGGAAACACTTCCAGAAAAAGTATGGGCATCCATTCAAAACAGGAGAGCAAGACAGAAGCTTCTGCTTATCTTTCCAGCAAATATCTTCAGTGTTGACAGGTCTGCCCGTGTTTTATTATGGAGCAAGAGAGGCCATGTCCCTGTGGGAACTGAGCGTGTCTAGCTGGCCAGGAACTGAGCACTAATCTCCAGACTATGGCCTACAGGACTCAGTCTGACGACGTGCTCCCGGCTGCAAATGCTGCCCTGCTGCTTCTGTGAAGCATGCAGCGCGGTGACTTCAAACACGGGCTGGGCCCAGAAGCGGCCAGCTTGATTTCTTCCCTAAAATGTCATGAAAAGATAAATGCACATGCCTTAAAGACTTTTGCAGTGCCCTCAGAATATTCCTTCTTTTCTTTGTTGTGTTGCATGATTGCACGTTTGCTTTTCTGTTCAACCACCGTTCTTCAAGCGCAGACAGATTTAGGAATTACCTACCCACCAGACTTTTGTAGAAAAATAAAAAAATTCAAATGAGCAAGTGTGCATTATTGCATTAATAATGAATCGAATTAATAATTGCATGAATATGCATCGATATTTAAAAAAGCAACAGCAATTTTTAACGTAATAAATATTTCATGTTCACCAAATAAGCGTTTTAAAATGATTTTTAAGGAAATTGAAAAGCTTTGCCATTAAAGGATTTTAAAATGTGATAAAAATAGAAAACAGCAATTCAAAATTGTAATAATATTACTCAATATTACCCTTTTACTGTATTTTTTATTAAAAAAAAGTCTTGGTGGGCATTAGAAACTTAAAATAATCTTACTCACCCTGAACTTTTGAACTGTGTACATGATCAGCCCATGAATAACAATAGAAACAAATTGCAATATTATACAACCAAACACAGCTAAAGTGGTTAGAGCACATGCTTTGGTCTGTTTAAAGTAATATTTTTAGCAAAAATGCAAAATGTCGCGTGGGTTTAGGAAAATACACGGTTCTCTTAGTGCTCTTAAACTTACAAATGCTTCCAAACCCAAACCGTTCCCCAGAGAGCGCTAAAAATTCAGCCTTTGTCCCGCGGTACGACCAGTGCTAGCTTAAATTTCATTGAGTGATTTGGAATGAGTATCTATTATGGGTGCATCATTCTGGGTAGACATGGAGAAAATGCCAGTGAAATCATACCGTATCCGGAAATGTGAAGCAGTCTGCAGTATTGTCCCCAAAGATATGTCTTCTTTAATTGTATGGCTTGAAATATGCGAGTTATTGAAAGATTCCAGAAATGCAAACTTAAAACAAGCGCCAGCAGTGGTTTGCAGTGAGGCACGGCAAGTCAGCTCTTTGACCAATGACACATTGTCATTTATGTGGCGAGGAGAAGATGAGGGGGAGTCAAAAGGCATATTGTGCTGTGGATCGTGTTTCTTCTCTCAATTAAAATAGCAGTTTAACCATCTCCTTCCAATTTGTCAGATGGCTGGAGAGAAAATTAGAGGATTTTTCTCAGCTCGGTGGCTCAGGTCTGTGTGAGTGGTTGGGTGGAACTGGGTCTTCTAAGAAGTCGACCCGGGGCGTCTGTCCGGTGTTGCGGCCATGGCTCTCGTCATAGCTGTCATTTGCTCTAATCTCTCCCCGGCCTGCCCAGCTCTATTTTAAAGCCTCTTTTCATCCACAGCCAAGAGAAGCAAGGACAGAGTTGCAATCTGAGCACTGGAGCCGAGCTTCTTTGGCAGCTAGTGTTGAGTTTTACACATATATTATTTATTTTTTTGTCTTTTAGACATAAATTCTCTCTAAATTTAGTCTGCGTTTTATAATGCCATATTCATTATCTAAAGTTAACAAAACTAAGGGTTACTCTCAGAGAGAGAAAAAGAACCCTACATACTTAAATATATAAAAATAGAAGTTGATTTAAATTGTAATAACATTTCACAATATTGCTGTTTTTACTGTATTTTTAAATTAAATTAATGCAACATATATAAATAAATAAATAAATAAATAATAATGAAATGAATGACCCCAGGCTTTTGAATTCTACTGTATTTATTAGTTTAATTGAACAAACTAACATTTAACAAAATATGCAAGTACTGTTATTGTTGCGAAAATCTGTGTAAAACATATTCTGTATATTCTTTATTCATTGTTCGCGTTTTAATGTGCTAATAAATCAAATATATACAGAATGGTTTAGGGGAGTTCGCCTTTCTTTTTTCTCACTGATAATCAAAAAAGGCTTATTTAATGCACATGTTCATCAGTAATTTTAACGGGAAGATAAAGGCTGTCATAGTGTCATCTTTTTATTTGTAACTGAATGGTTAGTAATAGGGGGGCACTGTTGCAATTTCAAAAATAATGTGTGGAAGCACTCATATTTTATTCAGAAAGAAAACATTGATTCATGCCATCTGTTGTTAATCGTACTGCTGATTATTCTGATACAGAATATGTTGTGATGTTGCAGAATTACAAATCATATATATATATATATGTATATACATACATACAGTAGTCAACATTCAAAGTGGATCGAAACCTTTCATCAAAGTTGTCCTAAAATCAAAAACAATACCTATTCTTGTCTTAGGAAAACTTTGATGAAAGGTTTTGATCGAATGTTGACTATAGATATATGTGTGTGTGTGTGTGTGTGTGTGTAAACTCTTGATGTGTCTCTAACATTCTAATACTTAAACTTAACTTCAACTTAATAGGATAAGTGGATGTTTGTATATGTGCATGTGAGCCCATAAAAGACGGTGGGGTGGGTGCAGACAAATATATGTGGTTTCTTCATTAGTTTTACCATCAAGTGGTTTATGGAGTAAACGTGTT